>VSMD01128713.1:0-21369 GCA_008750895.1 Mirza zaza
ACTGATTTCTGAATGTAAGAATTAACTCTGGACTAGATTATTTTATTTGTTATAACACATATTGTATTTTCTCATACTATATCATATATTATTAAGCCCTTTTGAAATAAATCACTTGTATACTAATCCTTATCTCAGGGTCTGATTCTGGGGAAACCACCCTAAGACAGCAAATGACCTAGGCTGCCTCATTCAGAAATGCCCTTTCACTTTGAATGGGAAGCTAGTGCCCCTCCAAAGCAGGGACAATTCTGACACTTTTCTCGCCATGGGTAGAGAAATAGAAAGTAGCAACAGCATGACCTGCTTGCAGTGGTGGCATAGAAGTATTAATATTTCTCATAGCAGCATCCAGGGGCCAGCATTGGGGTCCACCCAGAGGAAATGGCAGACTGGGACCAGTTCTATAGCCTACATTTTTCCCCAACTGTGTAGCTTCCATGTCTCTCATTTCTCTAAAACCTCTGTGTTATCCAATATGCTTTTGTTTCCTTCATTTCCTAAGAAGGTCATCCTGAATCAACTTCTTGCATGAAGCACCCTGATGATGTATCCATCAATACCAGAAGTGGTGTGCTTGCAGCAGCAGATCCTCAGAAAACTGGCAAAATTGAGTTTGGCTGTCTGGCTTGGTTAGGGCCATGGGTAGTGAAAATCCAGCTGTAACTAAGGATGAGACTCTGGCAATTTATGACAGACAGTGGCAAAACAATCTATCCAATTATCACACATATTATCAACTGTAATAAAGTGCCCAGGGAAGGTGAGTTATGGGGATCTTGTCGTCCCTGCCACAGAACATGGAATAAGAAATTCTAGCACTGTGTGAGTGAGTGGTTGCTTCTAATGGAAGTGGATAGCTTAAAGAAAGAAAATGTTAAGTACACTGTCCTAAATTCCTGGCTCAACATAAAGACCTAAAATCATAGACTGTCATTGGCTGGGCTAAAGACGGACTCATTCATTTTTTGGCGCAGCATGGCTGAAGCAACCAAAAACTAAACCCACATCTGATCTTCTTGCTCAATGACTTGGGTTAGGCCTCTCTTCTGCAGATCTAGAGAGCTTTAGTCACACATCTCAAGTACCGCTTCAGTGGGCTGCCCACGGATGGGCAGTCTCTGCAGTCAGGACCACTTGATTGGAATAATGGTGCAGACAGTTGGAGTGGGTGGATAACTTAGCTACCTTCACGCATCAGCAAGAAGAAAAGGAGGATGTCTGTCCCAACCCACTACTTGCCCTTTCCCAATGTTCCTCCATCTAGCATCCAGTTCAGCAATTCGGATCCTTCACCATGTGAAGAAAGTTACATGAGCCCTTGTGTTGAGGATCTGTACGAGATATGCCTTTCACTGAGGTTTATGTCATAATAGATATCTGCTATCTATACATGTTTTTTAAAGGACAGGGCAAAGAAACATCACATTCAAAGAAATATAGTCCAGACAACCAAGAAATAAAAGTAACCGCAATACTGTATCTCTCAAAAAATATTAGATATCTCATTTATATGCCACCATAGCATTTTATATTCTTCTATTTCCCTTGCACTCAACCGACTTCCCAAGCTCCTTGAAGATTCTTCTCTTTCTCGATCATTTCCATCCCCTCCTCCACTGCCATTCACTCATGACCCCACAGGATCTTCTCTTTGCTTCCTCTCTTTGCACTTGCTCCCCTTCCTCCTCACTTGTCTGTAAAGCTTGGCTCTTTCTGGAACAAATAACTCACCTCTACTTTTTTGCTTCTCCCCACTACTGATCAGTTGCACCAAACTATCAAAGAAGGCTGAAGAGTAGGGAGGGCTTTCAGAGGCTGGAGGGAGAGGAACATTCCTGGTGGGCTTTGCCTGATTTGCCTGGGTGGGAAGGGGCTGATTTTGGCACCTCCTACACACAGCATAAAAAGCGTGGCTGAACAAGGGTAAAGTCTGTCATGACCCTTAACCTCACCACAGCTCAGTCATCTCATCAGTAAACTGTTGATCCCCAAACTTTCCTTGATGTTGGTTTGAATAATAAATTAAATGACATGCATACGTAACATGTCCAGCCTTGTACCTGGCACATGGTCAACAGATAGGAACCGGAACAGAAAATTGAAAATCCAAGTCTTTCTACCTCCTTCTAAGTCATGCTTTGTGCAAGTGTTGGTTGGATATGTCTTCTGTTTTCTTTCCCAACATTTTATTTACAAAAAGAATTGAAACATTCAGAAAAGTTTTAAAAAATTTTTAGCAAACACCCAATGTACCTACTACATAGATTCTACAATTAACATTTTATTATACTTGTTTTACCACAGATGTATCTATCCCTCCCTCCATCCATCAATTCAGCTTGTTTTTGATAGATTTCAAAGTAAGTTTCAAACACCAGTACATTTCTCTCCAAATACTTTATTATACATGCTGTTTTATTTTTGAAAGATTTCTGAGAAGGACATTGCAAAATAACCTATCATATTTGACAGGAGTCCTGGTAGTTCTCCTTCTATGCCAAAATGTAGGCTGGCCTCTCTCTCACTTTGCCTAACTTCAAAACAGCACTTCTCAAAGTGTGTTTCATGGAACCTGGATCCAGAGCTATACAGGGAAGACAAGTATCCATGGTCAAAATGCTTGAAAGTCTCTGGATTAAATAAAATGTTGCAACTTTATTTCCTCCAGACTTTTCAGAGCCTTTGTTAGGCTAATCTGCCTACCGTCAAAGGGGATATATTCACTTATTTGACCGTGAGATCCCATTCCCATTCTTCTTCTGAGAACATGCAAGAGAATGGGTTCCACAGAGTACTCTTTGGGCAAGGATGCCTTTACCTAAGTTTTGCCTTCTTCTCTCTCTTCCCCATAGCTCACACATATTGTATTATATGATTTTCAGTTCTTCATCCTATTGAATGCTTTCTGGAAAGTTCCTCCAAGTCTTTTAGATCCTTTCTGTCTGTAACTATTATATTTTCTCTCCACTGAGTATGTCTCTGAAACATCTCTTTTTTGTTAATAGTGATATCACAATTAACTATGGGGTACTGCTTACATTTAGAAAAAGGTAAGTTTAGTACAAATGAAATGAAAATTAAAGTATATCAGGAAAGATGGCAAATTATAAAACTACTTTCTCCATGGCAGAAACAAGTTGAAGATTTAGACAATTTTAATTTTTTTTAGAAATAGTTATAAATGATAGATTATACAGGAAGAGCACGGTGTTCTTGGAATATTCCTGAATTTTAAGTTTGGAAATGTGGAGGCCAGCTTTGCCCTCCATGAAATCATCTTTGGTGTCAAAGAGAGAAGGATAGGTTATACGTTGGTCAGTATCTCATGTCTCCGGTTTCAAATTTCTATTACCCTTAAAGTCTGGTTGGGAGCACTCTGGGTGCATTAAATTGTGGCCTCCCCATCAGCAGCTCATAGGAGATCACAAGTGAAAGAGTTCTGAAAATTGTGTGTCACAAAGAAAAGGTGCCATTTTTATTATCATTATCATCAGAATAATATCATCTGAAATGACCTTGACAATGTATCCAGCGTTAATTCTTGTCTTCAGCCAGGACTCTACAAGGAGGCATTGACCTGGTTTTCTAATTTCTCTGCAGGAGGATGTTGTTCTCAATTTCCCTAAGTAACTTGCTACAGTGTTTCACATTCAGCCTCTTGTTACTAGTAGAAGTCACAAAGTATGTTCTAAATACTGACATTCAGTTAGCACTTGATGAAATGTCTTTACTAAGACAGACTTAGCAGAAAGGAAGTGGGACCCACCTTCACAGGCATGCTTATTTTGTGAGAAGGACCAGGAAGCCTCACTTGCAAAACCACAACAGGTGATTAAGCAGGTAAAAGTCTGAATCTCTGGTAATGACCTGTGTTAGAATGAACCTACATGGTGGTGAATAGAAGGAAAGTATTTCTAAAGCGAAAGCAAAGTTTAAGTATGTAATCAAATGATGCCTTTCTCCAAAACCTGGGGGGAAAAAGGGAGTTTCAACATGTCTAATGGATCCCACAGCATTTGAAGCTCACCCTCCCTGGTCTGTTCTCATTTCCGTCTGGTCTACTCTCCAGTAAACTAGACAAGACCTCACATATTATCTCATTTCTCTGAGCCTTGGAAAACATCTTTGCCTTGACCTGTGGCACCCCACCTGGCCTGTAGACCTGGCTATTGTCACCTTACTTATCAAAGGTTTGCTCAGCATCACTATTTCTGTGAAAGCTCTCCCTGTCCTGATACCGTAACTCCACATGCAGAATCTCCAATGTAGCACTCACCACATTATTTTATGACTGCGTATTTATTTGTTTTTGTCTCACTGTGAGACTGTAAACCACTTGAGAGCAAAGCATAAACATCTTAATCCTCAAATCAGGAGGGTATCATAAATGTTTGGTAAATCTATGTATGTATGAATGAATCCAAGAGCGATGAGCTTTGTGCACAAAAATAATATTTAATTAGAATTATTAGGAACTAAACACAATGAGCTATAAAGAGCACCTTTTGAAATAAGTGCATTAAGAAAAGAGCATGACAGTAGCTTTCATAACAGAATATTATATCTGTATTGTAACATTCATATTGTAGTGATGTTCATAAGTTGAGAGTATCTGTAAATGAGCAAGTTCCAATCTCCTCAAATCTCACATCTTCCTAGACACATTCTTGAAATAGTCTCTACTGATTATTACTTAACCTTAATTTCATTCAATATTTACAGATGAGATTGATACTGTATTCTTTAGCAACTACATATATATGGCCTGTTTTATCTTCTTATGCCATTTCATGAAACCTCTATTATTGGATTGCATATTTGGTTATAAGCAACTCAATGGCATGAATTCTCAAGACAAGACAAACTTGCTTTTGTCTCTACCCTTTACAGTTATGTGAGCTTGGATATGTCCTTTAAGTTAACTAAATTTCGGTTTCCTGTTCTGTAAAAGTTGGGAGGAAGGATTCCTATATTATATGATTGTTTTAATAATTAAATAACAAATGTAAGCAAGTGGTATGTAGAATATACTAAACAAATATTCTCTCTGTTCTTTTCTGTTTTCATCCCCTCATTCCTTAAAACAATGGTTAAGTTTCACTGGATTGAAATCTCTGAAGTGAACTTTAATATGACTTTCAGTACAATGGGAAGTGTTTTCCCTGACCAAGAAGGATCTCATACCAAACTGATTTTTTTAACAAACTGAGAATTCAGACTTGTCACCATCTCTTTTCTGCCTGACCTCTCTGCACATTTGTGTATCTTGTAGGATGAGAATTTTAGTGTTCAGAGGAGACCAGATTTGACATAAACAGACTGAGCAGCTGGGTGGTGTTTTTTTTTTGCTTCTAGCTACTGTGATAAAAAGGACACTCAAACTTGAGCTCTATGTGTGCACTATAAAAATAATGAAAGATACACTCAAGCAGACTTTAAAGAGATGTGTACTCAGAATGTGCTTTTCCTAGTTTTTAAGTCAAAGAAAGAATCCAGTCTGTGAGGCTGCACAAGTACCTAAATTGATAGCTTCACTTAAGCGTTGACTTTGCAGGAATTTTTTTTCTGAGTGACCTGATTTCAAAGCACACTATCTCCCCAGCGTGGCCTTCTCTGTCACACCATCAAACGCCAACCTTGCTATTTCCACATGTATTTCTGGGGAAAAAAGCCTCTTGACGTACATCCCCTGAGCAAGGATTAAACAGAACAGGATCGAAAAGCTCTTCAGATCATTTTCTTTTCAACCTTGTCTAGAGCCAGGAAACTTGCCAGGGTGGACTGATTCTGAATACTTCTTCTCTGTACCCCACCACCCCCACCTCTGATCTCCCTCTGCCTCAGACTAGGACCAGCCCTCCGAAAGGAAAAGTCTCTGTGGTCTGAGCTCCAGAAGGTGTCAGCAAACTCTGGGGGAGGGCTTGGCTTATTTTCATTTTCAAGATTTCTCAGCCAGTAGGCCTTGTTGGCAACCTTTAGCTAAAATTGTAGACAACACTCAATGTTAATTAACTTTGCATTTAGTATCTTTCATTACGGGACTTCATTTTACCTCTTCACTTGTTTGTGTATCCCATTTCCATCCCACTCTGAATGCTACCCATCCTTCTAAAGTCCTCTTCTTAAAAATTGTCCCTCATTATGCAGCAGCAAAACTTATTTGTTCCCTGAATTCCTATGTCATTTTATATTTATCTTTCTTTGAACTTTTGTTTTTCAATTTCCGTTTTGTGTTACACCATTTCTGTTTGTATCTGAGGACCCAGCTATACTTAATGCTTCTTAAGGACTCAGACTGTTTTAATTCATGCTCCTTTTAACACACTCATAGTGCCTTGCCCACAGCGAGTATTTGTGGTTCTGCCACTATCAAGCTATGCATTGGTTAAGGACATATTAGCTGCTCCAACACACAGATCCCGAAATGTACAAGGGACCAACGTGCTAGAAGTTTATTTCTCATTACAGATAGTCCAAAACAAGTAGTATGTATTAACAGGTGGCCGTCTTCCAGGCAGTGATTCAAGAACCCACGCTATGTTCATCTAGAGCTTTTGGAATCTTTCCTCATGGCTTCCAGGTCCATACTAGGGTTCATCTCCATCCTAGCCACCTGGGCAGGGAGAGAGCACAGAGGAACATGTGTGGGGCTTGGTGTGGATACCTTCTGGTCATTCACACTCCACTGGCTGGAACTCAGTCATATTCCCTAACCCAGCTGCAAAGCACACTGGGAAATGCAGTCTAACCTCAAGTCCAGAAAGAAAGTCACTGGGCTTGGTGCTCCTATCACTGTCTCTGCTACAAGTTTCTATAGCCCAGAGAAAGTCATTCAATAGTTGTGAGCATTAGTTCTCTCATCTATATCATGGAGGAAATGAAGACACTCTGAAAAGACAATTGTAAAGATTCATTATATGACAATTATAAACCTTTTTTTCCATCTGAAAAATAAAGAAAAGATGGACTAAGTGATTCTTAGGTTTCTTTCACTGATAACAGAAGGGACGTGATCTTACTCCTAAGAATAATATCCTAATAAGCCAGGAAAGGGAAACTAGTATGTTCTAGAAATGTATATTTTATGTATATGTGTATACACACATAAAACATGTTCTCTGTTACTTTACTTAATCAGAAAATTCAATTGGCCATAGCATTTCATTTCCCATGCAATTTGATTAATGGAGTTTCTATCAATCCTTGAGTAAGACTTGGTCATTTAGTTAAGCTACTAGAACCCCTAAAGCCTGGGAGACAAAACAAAACAAAACAATATGCACATTGACATCTGTGACACACCAACCTTTGCCCTCCTTTTGCTTCTCTGCACATGTAAAATGGTAGGTTGGATCTGATACTCACCAAAGTCCCTGTCAGCTCTAGTATCTTCTGAATATAAGTGACAGAGTAGAAAAGCACGAATACTAAGAAGGAATAACAACATTCTTGTCCAAGCCCACTCTTGGAGTGACTGATCTAGTAATGAAATAAACTAGAAATCCAGGGTAAGAAGATAAAATTAGGAGAGACCCAAAGGATATGAAATCTTTTATGCAATAAACTTTAGTTTCATATTTTGATTAATCCTAGAGAAAACAAAAACATAAACTGCCACTATCCAATAGCGCAGATAAAAATACTTATGATTAAAATAAATACTTGATTTAATGTGTCTAAGTCAGTGAGAAACTAAATTTCTTTTATATTTATAATATTGATAATAGCAATAATTATTTTCCAAAGGCCTATCCTAGGTACATAATGCACATTATACCATTTAATATTCAAAATAACAAATAACCTTGGGGGAAAGGTGTTTTTTGCCCTAATTTACAGATGGGAAAACTGATGTTCAGCATCCACAAGGTCACTGAGTCAATATATAGCAAATTGAGAATTAAAGCTCATATCCTTGGCTCTAGATGCAAAACACTGATCCCTACAGAAGCCTTTGCCTTGTGTGTGGTTGAGGGCACCATGCATGTTCTGCCTAGCCTTCAAAACCCACCTGCTTTGGGGACCCTGTGGGCAGCCCCCTCTCTAGGCTCAACTCACCTATGCACTATCTATACAACTCATTTGGAATTTATCACATAGTCCTCTGAATTTCATTGATGGCGCCTTTCATAGAGGACATTCCAGAAATACTAGTTGATTGATACAAATCTTGCCCCAGTGATGTATTAATCAGGGTAAGCTAACTGCTATAACAAAAAATCCCTAAATCTCAGTGGCATCAAACTATGAAGTTTCATTGTTGGTTCGTGTCACAGTCCAATGCAGGTCAGTGGTCTGTGGAGGAGATGGGGTGAGGTTGAGTGTGCTGTGCTCCACACAGTCATTTGGGGATCAATGTTCTTCCCTCATGAACTTCCTTCCCTTCTCTAAAAGGCCTGGAGTCTTCCTCTGGATCCCCTAATCTAGCCAAGTGATGAAGGAAAAGCAAGAGTGCAAAGAAGGCCAACCCATTTTTAACCATTTTGGGCTGGAGGTGAAACATCACCTTTACGCTCATCCCATTGGTGAGAACTCATCATGTAAGCCCCACTCCCACCCCCAGGTGCCAGTGGGCTGGGAAATGCAGCCCAGTCTAGCAAGGAGCAGAACGCAAATATTGATAAGCAAAGCACTGGATATTTCTGAAATTCTGCTTCCTCATCTATCAAATGGAAACGACAGAACAGTTGTGAAAACAGCAAACACAAGAGGTGCTTATTAAGTGGTGATTTTGATTCTTAGTCTATCACATGCAGTAGGAAACTGTCATCAGTCTTAAGGTCACTGAAAGGACTAATCAAATTTAATTCAAAGTTTGGTTGGAAGGAAAGATGAAAACATAAAGGAAGAAGAAAGAGAGAAAACCAGGCAAAAAGGAGAGAAGATGTAGCTAACAAATGGTGCTGGTGGCCTCACCTGTTGCCACCACTTCTCTCTCGATTCCTAAGCTTAGGTAATGTTTCAGAGTGACAAGGACTGTTACTCAGAATTCCCATGATGAATCACAAAATAGGTGGAGGTAGAAATCATGTTGGTGCTCGTGTCTTCTGCAGGTAATTAAACGAGAGACCAAGTTGGGAACATGCATCAGACCTACAGGAAGACAGTCATGCCATTCATTTTCTTGTTTTATGAGAATAGTACCAAATAGATGGCCATTAATCCTTGCCTTCGCCAGAAGCAGCCCAGACCTAGTTTCCCATGTGAATGTGAATCACTCCCTTTGCAGGCAGACCCAGCCCAGGGCAGAAACTCAGGACCTGTGCCCCAGCCCCTCCCCCACCTTTGGTTTTGTGTTTCACCACTCTTGATTTTCCCAGCATGTGGCTTACTTTGAGTCCCTGCAAAAGCCAGCTCCTTCTGCCTCCACAGAGTTGCATATGCTGTTCTCTGCACCTGGAAAGTTCTT
Organism: Mirza zaza; assembly: GCA_008750895.1. Lineage (NCBI taxonomy): Eukaryota > Metazoa > Chordata > Mammalia > Primates > Cheirogaleidae > Mirza > Mirza zaza. The sequence continues at coordinate 9,413 of VSMD01128713.1, forward strand.
CAGTCTTTTCTTTCACTCTTGATTTTTCCTTAAGGTTCAGCAAGAAGGTCTTCTGTTCCAGGGAGCCTTCCTATTCTGTATGAATGTTCACCCTTGTGTTCTCCACTGGCTTGTTTGTAGCTCTCTCATAGAATTCCTCACAACGATTCAGCTGTTTCCCTTGTATATGATGAATTTCCTCAGTATAGCAAATTTACCTTTATTTCTCTATCCCTGTTGTGTAGCACATAGTACACATTTGACACATTTACCAAATAACAACCATCATTTATGTAGCTTTTAAATGCATTACTTTAGTTAATATCCATCATAACCAATAATGTAGGAACTATAATTCTATTTATAAATTATATGTTATATTATAAAACTTTTATAAAATATATTTTTATATAATATTTATGCAATATGCATCATTTATTTGCATGTATGTGTATATATTCTTAAATATAATTGTAATGATAATTAAAATGAGGAAACTGAGAGAATTTGATAGCTGCCCACTTAGAAGTATACAAGTTGATATTCAGAGCTACATCTGTTTAATTCCAGAGGCCCAGCTCTCAACCCTGGCATGTATGACACGTGAATATCAAGAACAATTGAAATTACTGTTCCCTCAAAGAGAGAGGTTATCACACAACGATTAGCTAATATAATCAATACAATTAGTGTGAGGAAGAGCACAGTTCTGTGTTTTCCTGTCTGAGTTCTGGGTCATGGGTTTCCAACACCTCCTATTGAGGCCACCACAGTCAGCCTGGTGACTGCTAGCCTGCTATGGGTGGGGTACAACCTTCTCCGAGGAGATGTTTCTTGATGAAGAAACATCAAGAAGCCTGGGAACTAACCCCACAAATATAAAGGTCTCTGGTGAAACAGGAAAGCCCCCAAAATCTTTTTTGCATCCTCTGTCATAAGCTGAATTGTGTCCCCCACAAATCCATAAGTCAAAGTCCTAACCCTCAGAACCTCAGTATGTGACTGTATTTCGTGCTGGGTATTTGAAGAACCAAATGAGGTCATTTGGATAAACCCTCACCCAGTACGACTATTGTCCTTATAAAAAGAGGAAATTAAGACAGACACTTACAGAGGGAAGACCATGTGAGGACACAGTGACAAGACGGTTACCTTCAAGTCAAGGAAAAGGCTTCAGAAGAAGCTAACTGTGCTGACACACCTTGATCTCAGACTTCTGGTCTCCAAAACTGAGACAAAATAAATTTATGCTCTTTAAGCCACCCAGTCTGTGGCACTTTGTTGTGGCAGCCCAAGCAAACTAAGGATGAAGGCTCTCCCTCATCCTTCACTGACTCCCAAATGAGAAGGTCAGGGGCATGTCTGGGGACAAAAATGGTCTTCTTCATTTCCTTCAGAGATAAAAACATGGGACTTGGATTCATGATCTCCAAGTCTCATTGATTCATCCATTCACTTGTCATTCATTTGTTCAAATACTCATAGCATGTTTCCAATGAGCCAGGCAGTGTGTTTGCTCATGAATGGAGCTCAAGCCCATTCCTTGCCACCACCAAGCCACCATCTAGTACAGGACCAGATATGTCCTAGGCACCCAGATGACTCCCTTATATCCAATTCCCCCTCTTCTTTATTAGCAGAACCCTGGTATTTTGGTGTTGGGCACTATGATGAATAAATACATTCCAGCTTCCTGTGCAGACAAGGGTGGCTACTTGATCAAATCTGGCCAACAAAATGTAACAGAAGTTGCAGGGTGTAGTAGTATGGTGGACACGGGGAGGTGTCCCAGTGTCTGGGAGGGCTGGGTGTGGCCAGCATTAGCTGTCATTTGCTTCAGGGATGGTCTCAGCTATGGAGAGCGACCTTGCCCAAGGTCATGCTCTTCCCCGAGTGGCCCATAGCCAGTGATCAATGAGGGAGCATAAACACCTAGTCATCTTAGCCAAGCAGTGATGGCTTTCAAAAGCTACCATAGCCAGGGAGCTCCTCGAGGTGTTGTCCAAGGCTGTTACCAGGCCTGCATGGAGACTCCACTTCTTTCTCTTCCTACTCCTGTTTCCATGCTTCTCTTTCCATAGTGTCAATTCCAATGGCACCTCTTAAAAACATCCTCTTGAAAACCTTTTAAAAACATCTATAACTCTTTCTCATATAGCTCCTAAGAAAACTCTAAAACTATAGGGTTACTGCAACTGGGATACATTTTTCTCCCTTGTCTTTTTTTTTTTTTTTTTTTTTGAGACAGAGTCTCGCTTTGTTGCCCAGGCTAGAGTGAGTGCCGTGGCGTCAGCCTAGCTCACAGCAACCTCAAACTCCTGGGCTTGAGCAATCCTGCTGCCTCAGCCTCCTGAGTAGCTGGGACTACAGGCATGCGCCACCATGCCCGGCTAATTTTTTTATATATATATTAGTTGGCCAATTAATTTCTTTCTATTTTTATAGTAGAGACGGGGTCTCGATCAGGCTGGTTTTGAACTCCTGACCTTGAGCAATCCGCCCGCCTCGGCCTCCCAGAGTGCTAGGATTACAGGCGTGAGCCACCGCGCCCGGCCTCTCCCTTGTCTTAATTCCTGCCTTAATGCACCCTGGCTGGGGCTCCAGCAGCCATCTTGTAACCATGAGGCAATGTCAAGTATGGAAGCCACAAGCTGAGGGGTGTGGAACTAGCAGGACTAGAAGGACCCAGGATTGCTGATAACGACTCCAAGCCACCACACCAGTTATCCCTGTCTGGCCTGTCTCTGGACTTCTTGTTACATAATAAAAACAAAACTCTTGCTATATTTAAACCACTGTTTTTAGGTTATGGGTTTCTGTTACACACGGCCAAATATAATTGCAATTGATACGAAACATTAAACAAATACTAATATGAATGATACCCTTATTTTAACTAAAATGTGTGTCATCAAGGAGGATTAAAATATTTACTAGAATGTATAAGAGGAAATGGATGGCAGCGAGGCAGAATTTTCCATGGGGGGTGGGGACAGTAGGGAAAGGTCCCCTGAAGCTAGAAAGAGCTTATTTATGACTTATTCTAACTCAAGTCAGCCAGTGTTGACTACATAAGCAAAGAGGTAGGATGTATGTGGATGAGAGGCAGAAATGGGCAGATTGGCAGGTTATTACTGAGGGCTGGTTGTCTGCAATTTGCCCATAGATTCACTCCCCACCGTCCTGCACCATGTCCTCTGCCCCGGGAAGCCAACCTGCATGAACTACATCAACAGGAAGAGCTTGTGTGAGATGGGATGGAAGGAGGTGACAGTGCGTTGGGGTATGAGTCACCCAGCTCCCTCCCTGTGGTGCTGTCCTTGGGCTGGTTGTGTCCCTTGACCAAAGGTCGCTGCTCCTCTCAAGTGGCCTCTTCACGTGACTTTCTTCTGGGTTCCAGAAGCCAAGGGGAAGGTAATCTGATGTCTGTGGATGGAGTTCAGGAGGTCTGTTAACTTTAATGGAGAAACTAAAAATACATCTTTATAATCACTAACCTCTAAGCAAAATCGATCATTTCCTTCAAGTATCAAGCTAGGCAAACTATCCTAATGGTATTAGCAACACCCGTGGCTGCTCTCGTGGGTATATTCACGTCATGCCACAGAGGACACGGATGTGTCAAAGCATCCTCTGTGATCATCCGTACTTTGAAATCGCGGTCACTGTTAGACCCATCATTAGACCTTGTTAGGCAGTGTCTTTTTTTTTTTTTTTTTGAGTCAGAGTCTCATTCTGTTGCCCGGGTTACATTGCCGTGGTGTCAGCCCAGCTCACAGCAACCTCAAACTCCTGGGCTCAAGCCATCCTCCTGCCTCAGCCTCCTGAGTAGCTGGAACTACAGGCATGCACCACCATGCCCAGCTAATTTTTTCTATACATTAGTTGGCCAATTAATTTCTTTCTATTTTTAGTAGAAATAGGGTCTCATTCTTGCTTAGGCTGGTCTCGAACTCATGAGCTTGAGCGATCCACCCACCTCTGCCTTCCAGAGTGTTAGGATTACAGGCGTGAGCCACTGTGCCCGGCCAGTTAGGCAGTGTCTTAATAAAGAAATACTTACATGAATACATCAGAAACTTATTTTATTAACATATTTTATTCATTGGGTTTTAATATAATTTTCTTTTATAATTTTAAATATTTTATCAAATTCATTTAAAAGCATCATCTTGAGATGGGGTCTTTGGGCTCCATCAGAGTGAGAAAAGGTTAGGAGCCCACAAAGTGACCATGTCTACCCTTGTGCTGTCATCCTAGTGGTGGCAATCACTTCCTTCTCATTAGCCCTGGGGTGCTGCATTATCCCTTAGGGCTCCCCTACACTGGCCACACCTTTGTGAGTAGTTCCTCCTTACATTATCCTAATTCTAGAAAGCTTTCTGTGTCCTGCTAAGATGCTGACTGATAACGCTGGAAAGGATTTTGACGTCATAGTCAAGAGTGGCAGTGGGACCCTGGGAAGGTCACTTGGTTACTCTGAGCATCTGTTTTTCTCATGTGTAAAATGAAGATAATACCTAACCCACTGACATCAAAATATCCAGGTTATTGTTGGTTGGGACAAATCAATATAATAAATTTAAATATTGGCACACTGAAATATTATATAAGCCATGTCACATCTCAGCTTTCTTTTCCTTCCTTCTACCTGTTGTGCTTTGCCAGCAGGTTGGTAGAACCAAAAGGGACTGTGACAGCCTCAGGACAGAGGATAATCAGGACTTGTGTTGTTTCTATGGCAAAGGCTTCATGGCTGAGGCAGGGGGTATTGATTTTAGCCTCTTCCTCTGTAATTTTTGAACCAAGTCTAGATAAAATAAATTCTCATTTTAAAAGCCAGAACAATATTTCTAAAGCAGGAATAATATACAGATAGACACCCTTTCTAATAAAAATTTTAAAATATATGGTGATTTCTTACTGTTGTTCAATTATTTTTTCCTTCTTCTTAAACAAATACTTTATTTATTTTTCAAATTATTGTTTTTATTTCTGCATATTATAGGGGTACAAATGTTTAGGTTACATATGTTGCCCTTGCCTCCCCCCTCATCCCTCAATCAGAGCTTCAAGCATGTCCATCCCCCAGATGGTACGCATCACACTCATTATGTAAGTATATACCCATCCCCCATCCCCCTCCCACCTGCCCGATAAATGTTATTCCTATATTTCCACTTAGGTGTTGATCAGTGAAACTAATTTGACGGTGAATACATGTGGTGCTTATTTTTACATTCTTGGGATACTTCGCTTAGTAGAATAGGTTCCAGCTCTATCCAGGAAAATATAAGAAGTGCTATATCACCATTGTTTCTTATAGCTGAATAGTACTCCATGGTATGCATATATCACATTTTATTAATCCACTCATATATTGATGGGCACTTGGGTTGTTTCCACATCTTTGCAATTATGAATTGTGCTGCTATAAACATTTGAGTGCAGATGTCTTTTTATAGAATGTCTTTTGCTTTTTGGGGTAGATGCCCAGTAATGGGCTTGTTGGATCAAATGGTAGATCTATTTGTATTGCTTCAAGGAATCTCCATATTGCTTTCCACAGAGGTTGTACTAGTTTGCAGTCCCACCAGCAGTGTAGGAGTGTTCCTATCTCTCCGTATCCACACCAACATTTATTGTTTTGGGACTTTTTGACAAAGGCCATTCTCACTGGAGATAAACGATATCTCATTGTGGTTTTGATTTGCATTTCCCTGATGATTAGAGATGTTGAGCATTGTTTCATATGTTTGTTGGCCATTATTCTGTCTTCTTTTGAAAAGTTTCTGTTCATGCCCTTTGCACACTTTTGATGGGGTTGTTTGACTTTTTCTTGCTGATTTTTCTGAGTTCTAAATAGATTCTAGTTATCAGCCCTATATCAGATGTGTAGCTTGCGAAAATTTTCTCCCATTCTGTAGGTTGTCTGTTTGCTCTCGTGACAGTTTCTTTGGCTGTGAAGAAGCTTTTAAATTTGATCAGGTTCCATTTATTTATTTTTGTTGTTGCTGTGATTGCCTTTGGGGTCTTCTTCATAAATTCTTTTAATTATAATATTACTTAAATGTGCACGAATAAATTAGATATATGTCCTCATGCTTGTAGTTCTTGTATGGCTTGGAATCAAAAACAAATTTGCAAATTAAATATGATGATAAACTGATGATATTCAGATGATAAACTGAGCATTATTCTACAGTATCCTTTTCCTACCCCAGATACATAAAATAAACTTATCCACCAAGTGCTGAAAGATAAGAACTATTCTACACAGACCAGAAATTATAAAGAATTCCTGGGAGGCTTGAGGCAGATGGAAGATGTATAATTGATGAAACTGTAGCCCTAAACACACCCAGGAGGTGACTGTTCCCAACTGGGAGTGGCTTCAGATGGTCTGTCTAAATGCTAAGGATTGGATACTGGAGCAGGAGGGAGCTTTGGGAAGCCCTTGATAGTCAAGGCGACTTCTACAATACCATAGTAGGACAAACCAGATGGCTTACCCCTCCCCCTCCCCACCATAAACACCCACTTGTGAGGGCAGTAGCAGAAGGGACTGTCCCTAGGCAGGAGCAGTAATGAAGACACTGGGCTTGAGAGGCAGAATGACCCCCTGAGTGGCTGGTGATATTCTAGGGAGAAACCTCCATGACCAGAAGACTAGCTACTGACCACGCCTGTAAGCAGCACGTCCCATGCTGGATTTATTATCACTGGCAACAGGAAGTATTATCTAGCTCTTAGACAAATGGAAACTAAAAAATACAAAGATAAATACAAAACCAAGATGCATCAAACATTTAAGAAAGTCAATCTAATAACAGGATGACAACAAACTCATCCAACCAAGTTCTGAGATCTAAGAAAACTAAATTTTAATACAGCAAATATAGAGAGATGAGAGAAAAGACATTGCAACCAAAGAAAAGTACTTGACTAGAGATCTTGGACACAGAAAGTTGTGGAAGTAAAAGGAAAAATTATAATAGTGGTTGTACTAAATGTACAAATCAGAAGAAATCAGAAATCTTAAGAGGGGTTCTGGAGGACAAGAACACAGATAATAGAAAGAAATAATAAAAATAATAATAGAAAAAACATATTAAATTTGAGGAATACATGAATTTTCAGATTAAAAAGGACTATCAAGTATTGGGCAAGAGGGGTGCAAAATGTCCCACATCTACACATATCGTGGAAAAATTTCAGACCACCAGAGGAGAAGAGGAAATCCAAAAATGTTCCAAACAAGAAAAAAAAAAATAAGCTTGCCTGCAAAAGAATAAGAGTCATATTGGCATAAAACTTCTCATTCACAACATTGGGTGCAAGAAGAAAATATAACAGTATTGTCAGCTTTCTATACCCAGCCAGACTATTGTTCAATTCAAATGAGAAGACAAAGTAGACACAGTTCACTGATTTGAACAGTTTATCAAGATTGAGCTCTAACTGAAAGAATTTCCAGAAATCATACTTGAGAAAATATACCAAAATAGCCCAAGAAGATATGGGCTAAAAGGAGAAAAGAGAAAACAAAAGTAGCAAAATGTATTACCAATAACAACAGCATTTTAATTGTTAAAATAGCTAGTAAATAAATCTCAGATGATCTCACCATGGTTATTGAAAGTAGACCAATAAAAAGGGATTTTAAACGTGGTTAGGTTTTTGTCCTATTTGGTAAGAAGCTACAGATACCAATTAACTCCTCTACTTAGTGATCTTTCTATTTTTTACTTATTTATTATTATTATTTTTTAGACAGTCTCACTCTGTTGCCCGGGCTAGAGTGCCATAGCATCAGCCTACCTTACATCAACTTCAAACTCCTGGGCTCAAGCAATCCTTCTTCCTCCGCCTCCCAAGTAGTTGGGACTACAGGCATGTGCCACCATGCCCGGCTCATTTTTCTATACAATTTTAGTTGTCCAGCTAATTTCTTTCTATTTTTAGTAGAGACAAGGTCTGTCTCTTGCTCAGGCTGGTCTTGAACTCCTGACCTTGAGCGATCCGCCCGCCTCGGCCTCCCAGAGTGCTAGGATTACAGGCGTGAGCCACCATGCCTGGACCTTAGTGATCTTTTTTAAAAAATTAAACCTTAAAAATCTAAGCATAAATGCATGTGCTGTGAACTATGCACAAGGGACTCGCCCAAACATTGTGCTAAGAGACTTGAGCACACTTTGACCAGGCTTCCACCTGACTAGGTTGTGTTCTACAGGTGACCTCAGCCTCCAGGCTGAGTCTTTGCTCAAGAAAACACAATTCTCCGGAGCCTCAAAATGTATGTTGTCCCAACCCACATCACCAAACCATTTTCAGTAATTCTTTTTCCCCACTTTATATTTTTCCATTTCTCCATAGCCCCTCTGGTTCCTTTTGTTCCTGCTTTTATGCTTCCCAAGAACCCCTTTCCTTCCCTATCTGTTCTCCCTTTACAACGTCAGTCCCGTTTGGCTTAGCCGGAGTTGAGCTCGGTTTATACTGGAGTCTCTCTCTCCTGCTTCAGGAGTCTGAATAAAATCTGTCTTGCTCCCTTTAGCAGGTATCTGGCATTGTTCTTCATTACCAATATGAAAAATATTTAGATATGGAGTAGAGTAATACAAATAAGACTATAGTTTCTGAACCTGAGGAGATCTACTTTATTTATTTATGTTTTTATTTCAATAGATTTGGGGGTACAAATAGTTTTTGGGTACATGGATGAATTGTACAGTGGTGATGTCTGGGTTTTTAGTGTATCTGTCACCTGAAGAGATCTACTTTAGACAGTATAGTCATAAAGATGGTCTCTTTGAAGAGGAGACATTTAAATCAAGAGCTAAAGGAAGAAAATGAGGCAGACTTCCAAAAATCTGTAGAAAGTATCTCAGGTAGAGACAACAGCCAGTGCAAAGACCCTGGGTTGGAAAAGTGCTTAGCAATTTGAGCAGCAAAGAGGCAATAAATATGAAAAAGGTGAAAAGTGAATAAGAGGAGAAGATGGCGGATGAGAAACACCGCCAGACAGAGTGTCTCTGCAGAAAAGACAGATTCTAGCAGAAATTAGAAGAAAGAAGCAAGAAGACGAGCCTACATCGGATGAGGGTCGGCAGGAGGAGTACCTGAGACCACGGGAGACTCCACGGGAGGAGGTCGCGGAGGAGACCTGGAGGCTGGGACCCCCGAAGCAGCCCGGAGACCAGCGGGAAGGGGAGGTGGATCCGCCGTTTCCCCTCCCCTGCATCCCGGACTGCTGGTGGGCTCCCCAGCGAGCGGAGGGACCTGCGGACACCAGCGACGGCCGCCACCAGTGAGCGGTAAGCCAGTAGCAGACGCGGCACCAGGCTCCCAACTCCCTCGGGGCGCCTCCGTGTGCACAGACCCGAGCCACGCGGCAGACGCCATATTGCCTCCTCCTCCCCTCCCCCGACCCTACCCGCGGCTGCCCAGAGAGACAGAGAGACAATATAGCCACCAGCTGGAGGCACCTCCAGGAAACGGGACCTTCCCTTTTGGGGCCCTACAGCTGACTAAGGGGAACTCAGACTGTGAGCTCTCTGCCCGCCAGCCCTCCCAGGTGCTGCTGGCACGGTGATCCCAGGAGAACGGGGCAGAGCCTGAGGTTGAGAGACATAGACACAGCTCGGGCTCCCTGTGGGTGAATTGGGACAGGCACTCCTCACCCTAGTGGGGACAAAGTTTGAACTCTGAGACCCAGAGGTCAGACCTGCAGACCACATCCCGTGCACCGAGGCCTCGCATTGACCGAGGCACAGAAGGGACATACATGAACAGCCTGCTGAGGTGTGTGTGCCTTCAGGGGCAGATCAGCATCCTAGAGGGCAACCCTCCCCCCAAAGGGAGGCCCTGTGCCCAGCCCAGGTGGCGTTTCTGTGCAGGGAACCTCCCCGCTGGCATCACAGCCAGGGGAGGCCTGGTGGCGTGTGGTCTGGCCTGCTGACAGAGGCCTAGGAGTAGCCACGGAGTTGGGGATGGTGGAAAGAGGCCAGGCCCGCTGCAGACTGCGGGTCTCGGACAGCCCCATCCCCACACGCAGACTCGCTGACTGAGCAGGGCCATCCCAGCCCCTCCCTGTCAGCTTTGCCTAGAAGCAGAGAACAGAACTTTGACCCCTGCTGACGACACTGGTGGTACCTGAGGGCAGGCTTACCCAACTCAGCTCCGCCCAGACTCTCTCCTAGACCATCCCTCACTCAGGGGGAGAAAAGGACACACCTGGAAGTCCCAGGGCCCCACCCACCACCTGAGGCACTAGAGTTCTCTCTACAGGAACAAGAGGTGATAACAGGACACAAAAACAACAGCGTAGCCTGTTCCTCCAAGCAAGTGCCACCTACTGACAGGGAGAGCATCCCGCACACCCTTTTCACGACACCTACTGACTCATTATACAGGGAGTGGTCGAATCTCACCCACAGACACCACCTATCGGCTCAGAAACTAAACAAGGCATGTGAATACCCAAACAAAAACCTAAAGAAAAGAAACAACAACTGATCGATATGGGAAGAAATCAGCGAAGGAACTCGGGAAATATGAAGAACCAATCGGAAAACACACCCCCAAAGAGGAGCCCCAGCCACCTAGAAACGGACACCAACCAAAATCAAGCAACCAAAGTGACAGAAGAGGAATTTCGTATATGGATCATAAGAACACTCACTGACCTGCAAGAACAACTCAATAACCAACACAAAGAAACCACAAAAAGCCTCCAGGATCTAGAAAAAAAGTTCACTAAAGAAATAGACACAATGAAGAAAAGTTTAACTGAACTCCTGGAAATGAAAAATCAATTCAGGGAACTACACAAAATACAGTGGAAAGTCTCAAGAACAGGGTAGGTCAAACAGAAGAAAGAATCTCAGAGATTGAAGATAACACCCTCCAATTAAATAAATCAGTCACAGAAATAGAGCAGAGAAATAAGAGAAAAGAGCAAAGCCTACAAGAGCTGTGGGATTATGTGAAGAAACCTAATGTGAGGGTCATAGAGTTACCAGAAGGGGAAGAAGACAACACTCACGGGTTGGACAAGCTATTTGAAGATATAATAGAGGAAAATTTCCCAGGCCTTGCTAAAAATCTCAATATACAAGTTCAAGAAGCTCAGAGGACCCCTGGGAGATTCAATGCAAATAGGAAGACGTGACGACATGCAGTCATCAGACTGACCAAAATATCAACTAAAGAGGCCCTTCTAAGAGCTGTAAGATGATAGAAGCAAGTAGCTTATAAGGGAAAGCCAATTCGAATAACATCAGACTTCTCTAATGAGACTTTACAAGCAAGGAGAGACTGGGGCCCCATTCTCACTCTTCTGAAACAAAACAATGCCCAGCCTAGAATCTTATTCACTGCAAAGCTAAGCTTCCTATATGAAGGAGAAATAAAGACATTCTCAGACAAGCAAAGGCTCAGAGAACTCACCAAGACAAGACCAGCCCTACAAGAAGTACTCAAAACAGCATTATGCACGGAATACCATAATAATAACCCACAAATATAAAAACGACCAAAACCCAAAGATTAAAGGCCAGATACTACAATGGCTCAAGACGGAAATCATAGCAACAACATCCAACCCAACAGAATGAACAGTAATCTACCTCACCTATCAGTTCTCTCAATAAATGTGAATGGCTTAAACTCTCCACTCAAGAGACATAGGCTGGCTGAATGGATAAGAAAATACAGGCCAAGTATATGCTGTCTTCAGGAAACACATCTAACCTGCAAGGATGCATATAGACTAAAAATAAAAGGGTGGAGATCAGTATTCCAAGCAAGTAGAAGCCAAAAGAAGGCTGGCGTGACAGCTCTAATTTCGGACGATTTAGTTTTTAAACCAACAAAAGTAGTGAAAGACAAAGAGGGTCATTATATAATGGTGAAGGGCACAGTTCAACAAGAAGAGATAACAATTTTAAATATATATGCACCCAACTTAGGTGCACCCA
>VSMD01128715.1:0-20197 GCA_008750895.1 Mirza zaza
CTTGTGGGGGGAGGGGGGAAAGGGCATTTATTGAAACCTTAAAATTTGTACCCCCATAATATGCTGAAATAAAAAAAAAAAAAAATGAATTACAGCTTATTGCTATCTAAAATAATCAGTTGACTAGGAGAGTATAGTTGAATGACAAGTATATTAATGATACATAAAAGCTCATTTTCCATTGTTGGACTCTCTAAAATAGGATTACTGAAGAAGATAAAAGTAAGAAAAAAGGGCAAGAGGAAAAACAACCTAAAAAGCAGCTTAAAAAGGATGAAGAGGGCCAGAAGGAAGAAGATAAGCCAAGAAAAGAGCCAGACAAAAAAGAAGGGAAGAAAGAAGTTGAATCAAAAAGGAAAAATTTAGTTAAAACAGGGGTTACATCAACCTCTGATTCTGAAGAAGAAGGAGATGATCAAGAAGGTGAAAAGGTAGGAAATTTGTGTTACATAAAAAGTTTTATTTTTAAGTTTCTATGTAGTTCTTTTTTTTTTTTTTTTTGAGACAGAGTCTCACTTTGTTGCCCAGGCTAGAGTGAGTGCCATGGCATCAGCCTAGCTCACAGCAACCTCAAACTCCTGGGCTCAAGCAATCCTGCTGCCTCAGCCTCCCAAGTAGCTGGGACTACAGGCATGCACCACCATGCCTGGCTAATTTTTTTTCTATATATATTAGTTGGCCAATTAATTTCTTTCTATTTATAGTAGAGATGGGGTCTCGCTCTTGCTCAGGCTGGTCTCGAACTCCTGAGCTCAAACGATCTGCCCACCTCGGCCTCCCAGAAAGCTAGGATTACAGGCGTGAGCCACCGTGCCCGGCCTTCTATGTAGTTCTTAATCTACCTAGTAAGCTTTCAATATTTTTGTGAAAGTCTTCAACTGAATTTCTTTACTTTTTTTTTTTTTTTTTTTTTTTTGAGACAGAGTCTGGCTCTGTTGCCCAGGCTAGAGTAAGTGCCTGGTTTCAGCCTAGCTCACAGCAACCTCAAACTCCTGGGCTCAAGCAGTCCTGCTGCCTCAGCCTCCCGGGTAGCTGGGACTACAGGCATGCGCCACCATGCCCGGCTAATTTTTTCTATATATGTTAGTTGGCCAATTAATTTCTTTGTATTTATAGTAGAGATGGGGTCTCGCTCTTGCTCAGGCTGGTTTCGAACTCCTGACCTCGAGCAATCTGCTCTCCGCGGCCTCCCAGAGTGCTAGGATTACAGGCGTGAGCCACCGCGCCCGGCTTTCTTTACTTTTTGAATATACTTGAATTCGCTGTGTTAAAAAACATATTTGAAACTTGCCTTTATTGTGTAGTCTAAATTCATCTTACCTTTTTATAATTATGCTCTGGAAATATATATTTATATAACCCCAGTAACCGCACCTATCTAGAAATGGTAGGAGAAAGACAGATAGGCTGTGACCAGTGAAGACAAATGTAAAAAAAAGATTTTTCTTATTTACTTCCAAAGAAATTTTTATCACTCTTTAGGCCCTATTGTACTTTTTTTTTTTTTTTTTTTTTTTTTTTTTTTTGAGACACAGTCTCACTGTGTTGCCCAGGCTAGAGTGCCATGGCATCAGCCTAGCTCGCAGCAACCTCAAAAACTCCTGGGCTCAAGCAATCCTTCTGCCTCAGCCTCCCGAGTAGCTGAGACTACAGGCATGCACCGCCATGCCCGGCTAATATTTTCTATATATTTTTAGTTGGCAATTAATTTCTATTTTTAGTAGAGACGGGGTCTCGCTCTTGCTCAGGCTGGTTTCAAACTCCTGGCCTTGAGTGATCTGCCCACCTCGGCTTCCCAGAGTGCTAGGATTATACTGCGTTTCCCCAAAAATAAGACCTACCCATAAAATAAGCCCTAGCAGGATTCTAAGCATTTGCACAATGTAAGCTGTACCCTGAAAATAAGACCTAGTGATGGGTATGGCTATGCAGCGTATCTGCACAACCCATGCATTTCGTTGTGGAGCGGTAAAAGATGAGCAGCCCTTCTCATCTGCCCTATCGTGACAGCTACTATCCCAGAGGTGACCGGAAAGGTCCGGGCAACTCCACCAACAAGGTTGGCTCCCCCTGTCAGGTCCTGGACATCCTGTGCGTGCTGCAAGCTGAGGCTTTGAGGGGAAAATAACACATTCCCTGAAAATAAGCCCTAGGGTGTCTTCTTGAGGAAAAATAAATATAAGACCCTGTCTTATTTTCAGGGAAGCAGAGCCGTGAGCCACCATGCCCAACCTTATTGTACATTTTATCAGTAGTAACTTTATTTGGATGCCATAGTTTGAAAATCTTATTAAAGCTGTGTGTTTTTGTTTTTTTTTTTTTTTTTTGAGACAGAGTCTCACTTTATTGCCCAGGCTAGAGTGAGTGCCGTGGTGTCAGCCTAGCTCACAGCAACCTCAAACTCCTGGGCTCAAGCAATCCTGCTGCCTCAGCCTCCCAAGTAGCTGGGACTACAGGCATGTGCCACCATGCCCGGCTAATTTTTTCTATATATATTAGTTGGCCAATTAATTTCTTTGTATTTATAGTAGAGATGGGGTCTCGCTCTTGCTCAGGCTGGTCTCGAACTCCTGAGCTCAAACGATCCGCCCACCTCGGCCTCCCAGAGAGCTAGGATTACAGGCTTGAGCCACCGCGCCCGGCCTGTGTGTCTTATTTTTATGTAGAAAACCTACATATTTTATGTATAGCTTTAGAGATGTACAGATCCAGGTATCATGCAGATCTTTTATTTCTTTTTATCTGACTTTTTTGCTACTTAATATTTTAGAAGCCAAAAATTTTAAATAGGATGAGTAGTGTTGCTTGTCAGTACTCTACAGTACAGTGAAATCACTGTATAGAGGCAAAATAGCCTGACATGTCATTTTAACCAAAGGACATCATTCCTACAGCAGGGCAGAAAACATTATTAATCTACAGTCATCAAGGGAAAAGTTACATTTGCAGAGCAGAGATGTATTATAATTCAAGGATTTTTTTTTTAAGTTGTTCATTTAAGTATTAAAGTAGTCGCTTTTTTCCCAAGATTGTATTTATATAAGCACCAGTCACTGACTTCATAGTTAACTAAATCCATCCTAATTCTCAAATAAAACAGAAGAGAAAGGGTGGGAGAAACTTTCAAACTGCTCATAGAAGGAATATGCTGAAAGGCCAGCATGAGAAAGAAGCAGCAGATCGGAAACGCAAGCAAGAGGAACAAATGGAAACTGAGCAGTAAGTATTTTTTTATTCTAAATTTTGGGTTCTTTGTTAAGGCTAGCATGAAATTTTTAAACAATAGACTTTCATTTTCCAGACTTCATGAAGCCTTTTGAAGAAGTGACTTTTCCCATGTGTTAGAAAAATCTTCAGCATATGATGATAATCATATTTCAGGCTTCATTCTTTTCTGAGAGGATGAAATTCACTGAGGCAATCACCCTGTGAATTATTTTTTAATTTAAACTGAAAGTACAGATAGGATTTAACTGTTAGTGGCTTTCTAGGAAATGTACTCATCCTCTATTTATTTGTGTAAATATATTACATATAGAAAAATGGTGATAATATATTGGTGGAGAAAGAATGTGGGGAAATACCCTTATTTTGTCATACCACCAGCAGGCCTCCCCGTAAAGACCAGCAAAAATAACAAGCACATTTGGAAACCCAGGAAGCCTGTGAAAGTAAATCTAAAGGCTGACAGGGTGTACATTGTATGTGTGCAATATAAATCAATTTCAAAGCTGTTTTCTCTTAAGTTTTGATACTTGGTGACAGTACTTGCCATGGGGTATTTCTTTCCCCTTTATTATATAAAATAATTTTATTACTAGAAGGAAAAGTAATAGCAATGATAATGAATAGACTTCATGTCTTTTACATTTGTTTTCCTAGTTATCTTTAGACTGTCACTTCTGAGTTCTTTCTCTGAAATGCTTTTCTTTCCTTCTGAAGAGGCTTACATTCTGACTAAATTTGTTTTAGTATTTTAAAGAGGTGATTTACAAAACATGCTCTAGGTCACTAAGACAAAGTTAATGATGAGCAGTGAAATTCTAAACTCTTTGAATGATTTTATGCTTATTTTCTTTATATAGTACATTCATAAGCCAAAAATCTTTCTTTACAAGTATAGCATTGGACTTTTAGTAGTTTGGAGGATATATAAAAGCAGTTTTAGCTGCTTGAGGGAGTAATTAAAAAATGATCTAAAGCTTTGAAATGTTACTCCCGCTAATCTGTTGGACTTTGAACACTTCTGTAAATATTTATTTTTTGTCACCTATCTATTCTTTTCTATCTTTTCACTGAAAAGTTGTTGGACTGTTTATTGCTTTTAACTTTATTGTGCTCCCCAAATTAAGATATAACATTAGTTGTTGCTTAGTAAATCTAGCCCAGCCCTTCTTCAGTATCTCAAAGTTACCTTTATGTATTTCAGTTTCTTTTGAATGTCCTCCAATGTAACTTTCTCAAATTCTAATATTTGTGTTTTCTTTCCTTCTCCTGTTATTACAAAACTTTGTACTTGGACAGTTTTGCTCTGTAAAGCATTTCAGATGCAGCTTGTGTGAAATGCATTATGCAAAATAAAGTTTATTGTATTGTATTCCCAGCCAAACAACATGTAATCTACAGTAATAAAAAATATATCTCATTTTGGGCTCAAAGCATTAATCCAGTTACTGAAAAGAGAATACAAGTGGAGCAAACAAGAGATGAAGATGTTGAGACAGACTCATTGGACTGAATTACCCCCTCCCCCCCCTTGATGGAAGAATGTTCCAGATTCTAAATTGAGGACTTTATTATTAATGGCATTATTACTGTGTTATGATTGTTAACAAAATCTCCTGTAAGGTACACACTACATACTAAAGTTGGCCATCATTCCTGTTTTTTTACCAAGCTTAAAATGAAGCTTTGTGTCTGAAAGTTATAACAAGCTCAGAAGGTGGTGGTGGTTGTAACGTTATTTCATTTAGAAAATATAAAAATACATTTTGTTTTGAAGCTAGGTATTAAACTGGAATAGCAACTACGCCCCTGAAAATGGGGCAGTTGTGCCCTTCCCTTGACATTCCTTTGTTGTTTCTTTAGAATCTTAATTGTTTTTTTATCCTGAGAGATTAAATAGTAGACTTGTTAAGAAAAAAATGAAACTGTAACCAAAATTTTAAAATAAAGTTTTTTTTAAAAAAATACCTGATTTTTAGATATTTTTTGTTCTTGTCTATTTCAATTGGTTCATAATATGGCCTGAACTCCAAGCCAAGGTACTAGAAATTATTAAGATTTTAATTTTAAGTGGTTATTTTTGTGATCGACATTAAAAATGGTACCTTTTCATTTGTGAAATGGTAGTAAATGTTAGTGGATGTCATTTAAGTTTGATATATTGGCCAAAAAAGTTTTTTTAAAAATATGTATGATAGTATTAAAGGTTTAACCTTGGACACTAATTCAAAAGCCCTCAATTATCTACCCTTTGGAGATGTGGGGAACAATTAAATTGGTCTGTTTTAACATGCTTTTAAAAATAATTGTGATACAGAATACATTACATGTTTATAGGTATTCTCTTTCCATTGTGGCCTGTTTGTCCAGTGACCCTGAAATTGGTCCTTTAACACACTTTCATTTAATGTTGGAAAGAGAATTTCACCAAGGCAGCTTTAAAATCATTCTATTTGTGATGTCACTGAAAAAAATTGATTTAATTTAGCATGTTAATATGAGCTTTGCTTATATTTGTGCTAGTGCTGTGGAACTGCCCTGTTCTAAGAACAGTCAATTCCTTGTGGTCTAGGCTAAGAATTTATTATTTTAAGAAAAAAACTTTTAGCTTTTACATGAGGGATTGTGGGCATTTGGTAATCATAGTCACAAAGTTCCAATGTTTTGAAATATTTGTGTTAACATTTGATAGGCAGACTAAAGATGAAGGAAAGAAGCCAGAAGTTAAGAAAGTGGAGAAGAAGCGAGGTTAGTTATTTCACTTTTTAAGCTGTATAAAATTATACATAAAAAGGCAATTTATATAGACACTTTTCATGTAATGGTTTTGCAGTCAGTCTCATTTTGTGTTCTTACATCCTGCAAATACACATTTGCAAATCTCTAATGGATCTCATATAAATTGCATTGTATTTTAAGCATAACCAGGTGAACTTGTTAGAGTTGTCTTTATATTTTAATGCTCATTATTTGATGATGTCAAATTTTTCTAACCTTGCTAAAAAGCTGCTGGATGCTTTCCCGTATTGACAAATCCCTTGGTTAAACAAGTAAGGAAACCAGGTATTTAGGGAATGGAGTAGAGTTCATTATTGAATGCAGACTATTCACTGTAGAAATGCAGCTAGATGGTGATTTTGTACTTTTATGCCAAATGCTTTCCTCAACCAAATACTAAAGATGGCAATAACTTCTTTGTTAAGAAGCTATTGTTCCTGTATATGAGCTTCTTAGTGAAGACTGTGAACTTTTTTTTTTTAATCCATCAGTTCTTTTCATTATACTTTGCTTAGACAATACAGAAATACTGGTTTTGGAAAAACTATTTAATGTTTTTCACATATTTTAATTTATAGAAACATCAATGGATTCTCGACTTCAAAGGATACATGCTGAGATTAAAAATTCACTCAAAATTGATAATCTTGTAAGTGTTTAATGTCATTTAAAAATATAGTGCTGCTTTTATAGCTTCATAATTTATTTTCTCACATTTTTATAAGTATATAAATTTAAGATAAAAGGGACAATTACTGGTTATTTAGTACTGCCTTACTTGAGAGTTTTAAAAGTGATCTTTAGAAACAGATTATATATGTTGTGATAATTAACAGTTATGAAATTACTGTTTTGTCATGAAGGACGTGAACAGATGCATTGAGGCCTTGGATGAACTTGCTTCACTTCAGGTCACAATGCAACAAGCTCAAAAACACACAGAGATGATTACTACCCTGAAAAAAGTAAGTGATTTCAAGTTATCTGGATTTAAAAATTTTCTCATTACTTCATTTAAAAATAAAGTTTAAATATAAGAATCAATTAGGAAAACAATTATGAATGTATATTGTTTTCTCAGATACGGCGATTCAAAGTTAGTCAGGTTATCATGGAAAAGTCTACAATGTTGTATAACAAGTTTAAGAACATGTTTTTGGTTGGTGAAGGAGATTCCGTGATCACACAAGTGCTGAATAAATCTCTTGCTGAACAAAGACAGCATGAGGAAGCAAATAAAACCAAAGATCAAGGGAAGAAAGGGCCAAACAAAAAGCTAGAAAAGGAACAAACAGGTATGTGTTTAAAAAAAAAAAAATTGAGGCCAGTTTTTTAACTGTTTGCCAGAAGTGCTATTAAAAAATGGGTTTGATAAATAATTTCATTTTAACACTGCAGAAAAAGTGCCTATAGACAGCTTGGTAAAAATGTGACGGGCTTACTGAAGGCCTACAGAATGTATTCATAACAGAACAATAAATCATGTCAGTTTATAAAATCAAAGAGAGACTTCTGAGACAGCACCACTGTTAATGAGGCAGATGACTCTGGAGGAAACATTTCAAAAAGTTATTCAGCACAGTGTCTCCTCATCTCTAGAGGACCTGTTTCCTGGTCCCTCAACTATTGATGTTTCTTCTCACCTAAAAAAATAAAATAGTGTACAGTAACTTTTTCAATTAAACACAGCACTGTAGTGGAGACTGAAAGCCCGTCATTGTTTGTTGTTGCTGTTTAACAACTGATACAGGTATGCTGGTGATGCTACTGTGCTGTTAAGTTACCCTGAACACATGTTTTCACTGCATTAATGGCATGCCATGTTTTTTACTGTTAATTGTTTAATGTTTGGATAAGTATAAGAAAATGATTGCTTATTAGTTGCATATACATTCAGTCAGAAATGATGGTGATACCAAACAACCACATATTGTCCACAGGGTGGCTGAGATAATGATACGTTTGCTTTCTGATGGTTCAGTATACATACATTTGGTTTCATGCCCTAAATTATTAAAAATATTATATAAAAACTACCTTTAGGCTATGTGTGTATGATATAAATGAATTTCATGTTTAGACATAGGTCCCATCCCTAAGATCATACATATGTAAATATCTCCAAATCCAAAACACTTCTGGTCCCATGCATTACCTTACCTACATTAAATGAAGAAAGTCTTATAAAGCATTTGGCAGAATGTGTAGCATATGTAGAAAGTGCTCAACCTTAGCTTCTGCTTTTCTTTTTTCATTACATTTAAATTAGTAATAGTTAAATCCTGCTGGTATTTATTATACTACTAAGGATAGTTTTTTTTTTTATGTACATGAAAAATTTCTAACCTACACTGAAACAGAAATGAACTTCCCACATCCCCATCAACCAGCTTCAACAATTACCAATGCGTGATCATTGTGGTTTTGTACCCCATAAGCTTTCTCTGTGCCACTCCAAGGTTATTTTACAGCAAATTCTAGACTGTTTTTCTTATATAAGGGACTATCAAAATAGAATCATAGTATTATTAACAGCTCCCCAAATTCCAAGTTATTAAACATCTGAGTGGCAGCTGCTTAAGGTAGAAACCAACATTTCAAAAGCAGTTGGTTACTTTTTTGCTCTCATTTATTAGGGGATGAGATTTACAGGAGAAACCCCCCATTGTTTACTTACTAGGCACAAAAATCATATCAATTAGGAAATATGACTTAACACTTCTAAAATACCTTTAACGATAAATTTAAAAACTTATGATTCACATTGTTTTTTCTAAGTAGAATAAATCATGATGTGCTAAAGAGCTGTAGCACACTGTAGTGTTCCTGATTATGGTAACAAATGAAATAATCAGATTATTAATTTATTTCCGGTACCCAAAGGGTTCTGGTGACATTAGGAGTAGACAGTACAACTTTTTAATGGAATCATTTATTCCACCCCCCCCTTTTTTTTTTTTTTGAAATAGCATCAAAGCCCAATCCTAAAATTCAAGAGAGGACTATATTACAACAAAATTTCAAATAAAAGATGGTATTAGGAACATGAGGGCCATGTTGCATTTTTGATATTGGATCTTTAGAAGACATCTTAAAGTTATTTTGTTAGCTCTAACAGTTTTTCCATTGGAATACTTCTAAAGGTTCAAAGACGCTAAATGGAGGATCTGATGCTCAAGATAGTACTCAGCCACAACATAACGGAGATAGCAATGAAGAAAGCAAAGACAACTACGAGGCCAGCACTAAGAAAAAGTGAGGAGGTGTTTTTATGGGTCGTCTTGCGTGTTTTTCCTGAATTCAGGTTTTTAATTACAGTACTGTTCCAAGGTTGTTTATATAAGGGGTTATCTTTTGATCAGTCAATTCCTGAATTCAGTAAGCAAGTTGCAAATCAAAAAGGGAAAAGTAAAAAACTTTGTATACAACTAATCTGTCACTGGGGCCAGGTGGGAACCCAGTTAAAAAAAATAACTATTTTCCCTCAGACTTCTTTACTAATACACTATTAATAACTTGCTGTCATACTTTCTTGAATTTTGAGTGACAGAATGTTAAAAAATAGATGTAGAATCCCAGGCTGTTTTATACCACTTACCCTAAAATAAGCTATGGAACTATAGTTATCCAGGTCTTAGTTTGTTCCACTGTCCATATGTAGGACTGGGAATCGAACATCCCTTTAAGGGGAAGTCTTGTCGTTGTAAGTAGATCCTACCCTCTTTTTATTAAGATTTGTAACATGTTGATATCACAGATAAAACATTCCCATATTCTTTAAAGATAATTCAGTTTAAAGCTGGAGAGGGTTTGGTCCATTATGCTTCCCTGAGTACTTGGCTTGATCTGCATAATACTTTCAAAAGATACAACATGGCAAAATAAAAGTTTGAGTAAGAAATAATGATAGTGTCTTAATAACAAGTCAGGACAGTGTCTTAATAACAAGTCAGGTTTTGTTTGTTTCAGTCTTTTTTTAAAAATGTAACAATGCATAGATTTAATGTCTCTTTTATTCTAATCAGAAAACCCTAATCCCAGTTGTCACAGCTTTCTTTTCCACTTTTCTTTAGGCCATCCAGTGAAGAGAAAGAGACTGAAATATCTCTGAAGGATTCTACACTAGATAACTAGGTTGACATACCTGGAATATAGAAAACATTTGAGAAGTTTGTAATGGGTTTCATTTGAAATATTTAGACTGCTGAAAGTTTTAAATTTTTATAAGCATAGGTTTTGATGTTTAAAACTTGTTTTGAGGGATGAAAATCCCTTTATCTTTGTTCAAAAGTAATTAAACATTATTGCTAATTGTACTTGTGCAGTATTAACAGCTATGTTATACAGTAAATGTGGAGCAGAATCCCTATAAGAGAATGTTAAACTGCTTTTCCAGACATGGTTGTAGCATATTTTCAGTTTGTGTGTGTGTGTTAATGTGTAATTGATAGTAGAACACAGTTACATTTTTAAAACTGCAACTTGTATAAACCTTTCCTCTTTTCCCAAATACCACGGGTTTTGTGCATATTTTTTACAAATCTTGGATTTACCAGACTGTCTTTCCACTGTTTGTGGGTTTTGTAGAAGTTGAGCATTTTTATGGTAGATAAAATGTTACTTCTAATCTAAGTATTCCCTCCTTTTATCAAAAGCTAATTTTAATCTCCGTCTACATTGTGCTGCACTATCCTGCTTCTTTGAAACAATGTGTGTTCTGTATGCCTTTTTGTATGCCAACCTAGATATGATGTTGAACTGACAATTCTATGAGGTGTTAACATGTAAAACGCATGTTAACTTTTGAAGGTAATTTACTTTTGTGGCTAGGAATTCAGGGAAGTCATAACTTCCCTGTAGAGAACAGACTGGGTATATATAGGAATGAATCTGGCTTTAGGGTTCAATCATCTAAGATCCTTTACAGGCATTAGTAACTAAAACTGAAAAGTATAAATAAGCCTATTTTTGAGAAATGTCTCATTTCTAAGTTTTCTTAATACTCATTAAGGAAGTCATAAGTATTTTTTTAATTGGAAAAAAGTCAATCCGTGATGCTTATGCAGTAAATATAAGTAAATGTTATATAAGGAAACTAACCTATTTGAAAACATGGCTATGTTGAGGGGAATTTTTATTTTCATTTCTATATCATACAACATTAGTTGCTCCAGCTTAGTACTTTGAGATAGTCTGTATATTGATGTATATAGACTAAATCAGGGTGAAACCAATGTTAACAAAATTTAAGGGTATATTTACTAAAGTATAATATTTCTAAGATATTTTAAATATTAGGTCATTTGGTGGTTTTTGATAGAAAAGGATACTTCTCATGTTTTGAAACTGTATGAGTATGAGAAAATAACACTTTGTGTGTAACACTGCATGGTTTGACCTCTAGGATAACTGTTTTCATGTGTAGAGTAAAAATTTGAATTATTTCAATAATTGGATTTTTGCTTTCGAGAGGTCCTACAGTGGGACTAGGACCCACTGTTTTGAGAGAACCCCCCTATATACCAGTCATTATCTGTTTGGTCCTTACTACAGTTTTAACTTGAACAGATTTATCTAGTTAAGCCATAAGTGTCAACGTGTAAACTTGTTTCAATTAAAGAATTTTTCTATCAAACTCTACTAGTAAATTACTTCTTTGCTGTTTATAAGAGTGATGGAATTATGGATTTGCTGCCAAGGAAATAATTTCTTATTTAGCTGGACCTAGAGATTGTGTTGTTTGGGGAGATAGGTAACTAAACAATATGCTCAATATGGCAAAAATAAAGGAAATGTTATTTATCTTTTATTCACCCTCCTCCCCCCCCTTTTTCCCCCTGTGACCCAAGAGATGTATAGTTCTACCAAGAAGCCACAGAATATTCAACTTCTGGAGATAAAGCAGCATTCTAATAATTTATGTCTGCTTGTATAGGTTGACCTTGCTCTATAACCACTTGACATGTTACTTAAAGCACAGTTGCCTTCTCAATTTGTCATAGGCTGATTCACAGATAACTCTTTAAGAAAAGTCTTACGAATGATTATCAAGAACGTTTAGGAGCACTGGCTCAACTTACATTGTATAGTTAGTCAAAAACTTCACAGCTGGACAAGCCACTAAGTGATCATTTCAATGAAACAGCCTCCCAAAAAAGTATGTATAAACACCACCTATTTTGTGCTGTTTTTTTTTTTTTTCTTTATCTTCATTGGATAACATTTTAAAGAATAAGTTATACATGAACCAGCAGAATAGATTGCTGAACGTTTCAGCCGCTTGGAAAAATTTCAGAACCCAATTAGGACTTTGTGTGTGTGATCATTTTATCAGAGACCTTAAGCCTTATAATTGATATTATATCCAGTGATTTCAAATAGTATGCCAATAAATTTACCTTGTTTTGCTGATAACAGTAATGTAAGTGTATGTTACTACCCACACACACTTACCTGGATGTCAGGTCAAGATGAAGTTTGCCATCTAATTCCTGTACAAGAGCAAAGGCTTTTATAGGGCTCTGTGAGGACTTCACTAACAACTTATTTTGTCCCATTGGCCAGAGAAAGGATGATCTATTGGAAATAGCAAACCCGTATCATTCAACAAAGAATTAAAAAACAGCGGTGTAATTGGTAGAAATGTGTTTATATTTGTGTTGTGTAATTCTGTAACACACAGCATTAGAAATGACTGGCCTTTCTCCCAATAAAACCCAAATGTTTAATTATCCTTAAAGGGTACTGACAAAGATGTTTAAGGAAATAGCCATTGCTTTTCTATATATAGTGATTTTTGTGTAAGTGCAAAATCAAATTCATTTGTAACTACAAAGGATGTTAAGTTCACGACATTTTCATGTTTGCTTTAACAAACATGTTGTATTTAATAGGTTGAAATAGGCATAAAGAAAAGCTGTCTTGGATCAGAGATTTTATAGCTCCAAAATATACAAAGTTAGGAATTTCTTTTGACTTGAACTTGGTGGGAATATCTGTATGACTGATACACAACACACTGACAAGTGTGGGAGTAACCTGGTTAGTCTTTCTTCTCAGTTTCACCAGGAAGCCATAGGTTAGTTCTTAAGGTTAACCTTTTCACCAAAGACTTTGGTGAAAAGGTTAACCTTAAGAACTAACATTTTCAGTAAACAATAAAACAATGTTTTTAACTGGCATCTTCTTTGTCCACTAAAATGAGTGGATTGGCAGCACACATGGAATAATGCATTATGACATTAATTTTCTAAAATTTGCTGTTTTCAGAGTATGAATTGAAAATAAAAGCAAATAGACCTGTGCATATTAATGCATGATCTAAAAGTAATGTGGTATTAATAATACAGGAATCAAGCCAGGCATGATGGCTCATGCCTGTAATCCAAGCACTTTGGGAAACTGAGGTAGGAGAATCACTTGAGGCCAGGAGTTCAAGACCAGCCTGGCCAACATAGCAAAGCCCCATCTCTACAGGAAAAACATAAGGAGGAATCAAAAATACATTTTACCTGTGGAATTTTCGGAATTGGGTATATCATTCATTTATCTTAAATCTATGGTTTTCCAGCATAATTTTCAATCTATTCAATTTTAGCACTCTTGAACATAGGAAAATAAAAACTTAGGCGCATTATAAACCAGCCCTGGAGTGTCCTCTTAATTCTCTATACTGATCCTCTGTGTACCAAATGAATGAATCAGAGAATAAGAACAATGCTGGACATACCAGAAACAGGCTTGTCATCTCCAAACCAATCAACTTAATTGGTATGTGGCATTTAAGTCCATAAAACATAACTTCACTGTCTTTTAAACACACATAGTCCCACAGGCTTCATTTTTTTTTTATTTATTCGGTTAATGTCTGTTCTTAGCCATCCAGATGTGGAACTCAGGTGAATTTAAATATTACCTAGGAGGGAGAGAGAAAGAGTAAAACTTAAATATTTATGATGCATTTAAATCTATTTTATAGCATTTAAAGTCTTAAACAGTATTACATTTTCTACCCAGAAGTTTCCAGAAAATATTTCAATATAGATAGCTATAATTTTCTCTGATGGATCTGTACCTGGCAATTTAAATAAATAAATAGCTACTTAGTCTCTTCTCTCATTCTGAGCCAAAAAGGAAAGGATTATTATAGTCAGAGGACCAGAGGATTAGAAGAGCTGGGCCAGAAAAACTCGTGTTTACTTTTCTCTTTGTTTATAGAATATTCAGTAGTATTAGCTAAGAATAAGTGAGCCAGAGCTAGCAATCAGTAGGATCTTGTTTTTTTTCCATGTCCCATGTCATATAAAACCATCCATCCATCCATCTATCTATCTTTTGAGACAGAGTCTCACTTTTGTTGCCCAGGCTATAGTGAGTCCTGTGGCGTCAGCCTAGCTCACAGCAACCTCAAACTCCTGGGCTCAAGCGATCCTCCTGCCTCAGCCTCCCAAGTAGCTGGGACTACAGGCATGTGCCACCATGCCCGGCTTATTTTTTCTATATATATATTAGTTGGCCAATTAATTTCTTTCTATTTATAGTGGAGACGGGGTCTCGCTCTTGCTCAGGCTGGTTTCGAACTCCTGACCTTGAGTGATCCTCCCACCTCGGCCTCCCAGAGTGCTAGGATTACAGGCGTGAGCCACCGCGCCCGGCCTAAAACCTATTTTTTAATCATATTAAATTGACATATTTTAAACTCATAGCATTATGATTCATAGAAAGTTTCTGTCAACCATTCAAAACCATTGAAGCTTCAATTTAAATGTTACTTCTGTGAAGGTATGAATATATACTCAAGATCTTTTTATTTTCATTATTCATGTAGTTAATCTCATTAAAATGTCTTATATGCCTAGTTCCTATTAAAACTAAACCTAACATTACATTACAAAAGAGCCCACTATAAGATTCAATTACCCAATAGCTATTCTGAATCTTGTATTATCTATTAAATAATTCACTCTTAACTCTTCTCCCTAATTTTTATTACAGATATTTGAAGGATCTTTACCTTGGAAGTCTCATAGTAGATGATGTAGCTTTCACATTCTTCAAAGAATTTTCAAAAATGCTTCCACCACTTGATGTATCATTAATTCTATCATTAGTAAAAAAACAAAAAAAAACCCCACTGGACAGAAAATGAATAGGCAAGCCATGGATTGGGAGAAAGAATCAGAAAATGTGTATCTGACAAAGGATTTATATTCAGCACTTCTACAACTCAATAAGATAACCCCTTAAAATGGGTAAAAAGCAGTGCTAAATGAAAAACATACTTTGGAAGAGTACTAAAATATATTTCTAAACATTTAAATACAATCAAGTTACTTTATAGGAAAATCTGCAATTTGAATTTTTTTTTGGTAGCTTTAGCTGATTGTTCCAAGTGGATCGTGGTCCTCATTAGCATTTCTTAGAAATAAACATCCAAGAGAACAGTTATTTCAGAAGGGTGCACTTCTCTGTACGTGTGTATGTGGCTATTCTTAATTAAAGGTTCCAGGATCAACATAAGGATAAGCAAGGAATTCTCCCAATTTGTTGCCTTCTGAATCATAGTGGAGCATTCGGAAGCAAACATCACAAAAGAAACATGGGTCCTCCGGTGCAAAACTGTCATTGTTGGTCACCCATCTGCAGTTTTTAAAAAAGATGTACATCATTAAGTTTTTCATGCTTTAACATGCTGTAAGTTATAACTTGCATGTAGTAATATGTAAACATAACATTCCCAGTATTACCTTATAAGACTATAATATTAAAACACAAGCCTTTATACAATTGTGTGTTTGTGTATTTATGTATATACAGACATATCACTACCAGTACTCTACAAGGCAAAAAGGCATCTAACACTAAGAAACACTGCAGAATGCTGTTTCTCTGTAAGACCTCTCCTTAAAGGTAAGTAAGGTAAGTAGAGAAGACTATAAATCTGTACTGGAAAGCATCATACATTTGCCATGACATCTATCCTCTAGGTAACTTAAAAACACAGTCCTTCTAACAGACCATCTTTAAAAACCATATATTAATATAATTAGATGTTACAGATCTGATAAACTTTTGCTTAATTTATCTTTTTAACTGGTAACTGAGTACTGGTCAATTTGAAAACTCCAACTGTTTTACCTAGAATTCTAGATAAAATATTACAATACACCAAGTGTATGCAAGTGGGAATATGGGCAACATCATTCAACTGAGATTGTTTTTGGCCTGAGATGTTACTGGTCACAGATGAAAATGCTATTTACCAGTGTATTTGAATTCTGCATCCAATGGGCTGTACTTTTAACATTCCCTTATTTTCATTTTGATCTGATAACTCTGATTTATCTTGTCCTACTTATCTGTTAGAAAAGTATATTGTGGTGGGGAAATCAAAGCAAACTTAAGATATAGGTTGAATATCCCTTATCTGAAATGCTTGGGACCAGAGTGTTTCAAATTTCAGAACATTTGTGTTATTTAAATACCTACCAATAGCGCATAGAACACCTGAATTCCCAAATGCTCACATGAAAATTTTCTTTGAGCATCATGTTGGGGCTCAAAAAGTTTTATGTTTTGTATTTCTGATTTTCAGATTTGGGATGTTCAACCTGTATTCCATTCTTCCCTTTCCTCTTGAGTGGTTTTCAGATTTTTGACTCTGACCCACAGTAAGAAACACTTTATAATATAAACGTGCAGAACCACATGAAAAATTTTATAAAACTTTATTTTGACCTCGTATGTGATGTGCTATGATATTTTCTTCATTGAGAAGCTGTGGAATGAAGTTGATTTTATAAACTACAGACAGGAGTATTTTATCAACCCTGAAGTTCAACCTTCTTTTTGACTTATATGTATACGTGATATTACATTGCCTTACTATTTTTAAAATCCTAGTTTTAACATGTTAAACTGATTTTGTGGCACTCCTCTACTAGATAAACTCCTCATATTCTTTACAACTCTTATTAATACAAAAGTCCTTAGATCAAAAATGGAAAACTGAAATATCAAAAGTACCTAATTATTGAAAACCAACACTTCTCAAATAAGAAAAAAGATATATCACTCACCTAGCTGTATACATTTTACAAACAAAGCATTTTCTGGTCCACAGCCAATGCTTCTTGATAAGAAGGGGATAAAGTGTCCTATCCAAGCAGTCATCATGATGCACAAGCCTTTTTGTCATAAGAAAATAAATGATTAAAGTTAAAATGAAAATGTATGATCTGTAAAGGAATATATCTATACCTCAACATTTAGGAACATAGTATGAAAGATTTAGGTAAACTACTTGGTTACACCAGATTTGGCCAAATTGTGTTCCACAAAATACTTTCTCCAAAACATTTTGAAAACAAGGTTTCCTTTCTTACGAGAGAGTTCTTAAATCCTTTTATGGCAGTGTGCACTGTGACACTCTAAGAGGGAGCTATTGTATGCAGCATTTCTTGAATATATTCCATCGGAGAATCCTTAGTTTATTTAATGCTTGGTACCTTTTTATGGAACATAGTCAGCAGGGCTACTTGGTGATATTTTACCTAGATTAACTGGTTACAATGTGGCTCTTGTTTTTTATTATCCCCTTTATTAAAATCTAAATCTGGCTTCTGGTATAACATGAACTGGCAAGATTTTAGTTTTAGGTGTCAGAATTATGAAACTTTGATCAAAGTCAATCTCTGCCACTAATCAGCTGCATGGCTCTGGGTAAATCCCTTAAACTGGCAGTCCCCAACCTTTTTGACATCAGGGACCAGTTTTAATTATATAAAAAATTGAAGACAATTTTTCCACCAACGGAGTGGGATGGAGGGCCGTGAGGGATGGAGGGCCGTGAGGGATGGTTTCAGAATGATTCAAGTGCATTACCTTTATTGTACACTTTATTTCTACTATTATTACACTGTAATATATAATGAAATAATTAAACAATTCACCATAATGCAGAATCAGTGGGAGCCCTGAGCTTGTTTTCCTGCAACTAGACAGCCTCATCTGGGGGTGATGGGAGACAGTGACTGATCTGACAGGAGGCAGAGCTCAGGTGGTGATGCCAGCGATTGGGAGCGGCTGTAAATACAGATGAAGCTTCACTCCCTCATCTGCTGCTTACCTCCTGCTGTGCAGCCTGGTTCCTAACATGTGACTTGGTCTGTGGCCCAGGGGTTGGGGACCACAGCCTTAATGATGGACCTTAGATTCTTCTGAAAAGTGAAAGGACTGCACAAGATTATTGTAAAGGTCCTAACAATTCTAAAATTTTATTGTTTTCTTTTAGTAAGAAAGGATAAATACTAAACTTCATCAGAAAATGATGTGAATGTGGAATGATACTGAATGATTAAATCTACCTATAAGATGAAAATGACTTGTCTAAATTACCTTTTAAAAAATTACTCAGCAAAGTTCCACATTGTCTCAAAAAAAAAAAAAAAAAAAAAGTTTGCAGAGTCTCACTTTATTGCCCAGGCTAGAGTGAGTGCCGTGGCATCAGCCTAGCTCTCAGCAACCTCAAACTCCTGGGCTCAAGCAATCCTGCTGCCTCAGCCTCTCAAGTAGCTGGGACTACAGGCATGTGCCACCATGCCCGGCTAATTTTTTCTATATATATTAGTTGGCCAATTAATTTCTTTCTATTTATAGTAGAGGTGGGGTCTCGCTCTTGCTCAGGCTAGTCTTGAACTCCTGAGCTCAAATGATCCGCCCACCTCGGCCTCCCAGAGAGCTAGGATTACAGGCGTGAGCCCACTGCGCCCGGCCGCAAACTCTTATTATAAATTGCTTTTCTCTTTAGCACTGACACAGATCATTGTTTCTTTTGTTGACCATTGCATCAATAAATTTCCTTGAGTTTAAAGGCCAGTTCTTATCTTTCAGCCTTACAATGACACTGTTTACAACAATATGCCCCTACATTACAAGAAATACAAGGAAAGTAAGACCTTCAGAGAAGAGTAGATTATCTCCTACCTTATGATTACTGTGAGGCAGGCACATTTCCCCTCATTTGAATAGAAAAGCAGGCTTATATAAAATTTAAAAAATTTTTAAGACTTTTTTTTTAGACTAATCAAGTGCAGTAGTGAAAAGGGGGGGAAAGAAGAACAAGGAGTTTGATCTATAACTGACTATGAACTATCAATTGAGACAACTCACTGCCTTTGGACCAGCGAAAATTTTAATATTATCAAAGACATAAATGTACTGTATATAATTTTAAAAGTCCTATAAATCCAAGGTTTATGAGATTTCCTTGCTTTTGCCTCACCATTATTCCCTAGGGGCAACTCTTTTCCACTTAAAACTTTTTACAATTTTGCTCCTTGACTTCCCTTTATAGAACTATTATAATTTTGGTTAAATGGATATTTAATGTTTAAATTACGATGCCCTAATACTACCTACTTCCACGTAAGCTATAGAACTGACTACCCTTTCCTCTTATTGTATGATATTTTGTTTTCTAGCTACTAATTCTCTCCTGTTTGCATTTGCTACATTTTCAGTGTACCTGTTACTAATTCGGTTCCCTATTTACTGACAGAATGAACATACTGTCCATTTGAGTTAAACACCAGCAGGAGGTCTATTAATTCTATTTTTCGTTCCAGACATCCTTCCTGAATTCTCTGTGCTCCTGGCTCTAGTCCCTGTACTCTAGGTCTGGTATGAAGCTGTCATACTAGGATTTCACTTCCTATCATCCTCAGAATACCTTTTATGTCTATTTATTCTGTGTGGCATCCCATGTCTTTTTTGTTCATGGTTTACTCTTTGTGTGAAGTGCTTCTACTTCCTCTGGTAGCTTTCTGAGAAGGAGTGCATGGGATATAAAATTTTGGAGACTGTTCACTAAAACCAAAAAGTAGAAAAAGGGACCTTCTGAAAGTATCAGTCCCTAATACTATTAATTAACAATTTATTATACAAGTATTTACTGGTTCCTAATTACTGGTAAAACATGGTATGTCTAATTACTGGTAAAACATGGTATGTCGTTGCTCCACAGAAAAAATAGTCTCAGAAGGAATCAAACCAGCAACAGAGCAAGGTTTATTCTTATATATTGGTACTTCTTAAAATGAGATTTACTAAATGAGGAAGAAATGAATATCTTTATTTATGGACTAGAGATATCACCTATACAAAATTTATAATCCCCAAATCTCATTTTAGACTA
>VSMD01128716.1:0-33409 GCA_008750895.1 Mirza zaza
TTTGCTGGGGAACCGAAAAATATAGAGCCACTATGAAGAGTAACCCAGCCTATCTGGTTAGGTTTTGCTGCGGTAACCAGCAACTCCAACTTTGCAATGGCTTAACCCAACAAAGGCTTACTTCCCATCATGCTCCTTGTTTCTCACGGTTCAGTGGGAAGGCCCCCTTCATCGTAGTCCCCGGAGACCGAGCTGATGGGACAGCCACCATCTCCTACACTATCACCAAACGACAGAGAGAAAGAAAGCCCTGGAGGGTGTCAAAGTGGCAACCCAATGATCTGGCCTGGAAGTGACACCATTTCATCTGCTCATTGGCTGGAGTTAGACACATGGCCCCGCCCACCCACAAGAGGGCCATGGTGCTTACTACCGTCTACCATTAATGACCACTACAGCCACCCGAGGTTGCATCTCTAACCAGCAAAGTTAGAACTCCTGACTTTGACTTCCTGCACATCGTGACTTTAACGCAGAAGCAGGGCCCATAGGCCTTTGGCCCAGTGGGCTGTGGAGTTGATCTAGGGACCCCTGAGGGTAGGGAAAGGCCCTACCTTTGGGGGGGTTGGGTGGGTTGCTCTCTACAGCCTCAAACTCCAGAATGGGTGGGTTGCTCTCTACAGCCTCAAACTCCAGCCTTGGCCAGATACCCCATGCTTCTGAATCCCTAACTTTGTCCCAGAACAATCTTTCTGAAGTCCTCCAGATTGCAGAGAATTTGGAAACCTATTGATTCCTCCTCCAGACCCTTCTCGGCCCAGGCATCCTTGCATTCTGGGTGGGAGAAAAACCGCATCCTGGAGCCGGGGCTGTACGGAGCTATTTTCTGACATTGATCCCAATCTAGAATTCCTGCAAGAGGTCTGTGATATCTGCAGTCTCTACAAATGCTAAAGAACACACCTGCCCAGATGTGTCTGGCTATTTTTAGAATGTATGCAGCAATCACGATCCATAAAATAGACATTCAATCACAAAGAGGTACCGAATTCCTTTTATCATTGCGTATTTTCTCAATCACCAGCTCTGCACAGCGCTTTTAATATAATTATGGGGGGCAGATGAGGAGTCATGATGATTTGCCAGGTTTGGTTGGTTGGTTGTTGTTGTTTTTTTTTTTTTTTTTAATGCTATAAAGATATAAAGAGGGCTTCATACTGTTGGAAACCTCTGCTCCCTGGATAAGGTACTTTTACTGAATTAAAAGTGATTTGCACACCATTATGAGACTATTACAGTATTCTGTATTTGCCTGTGAATTTACCTCTATCAGTGAGTTTTGTACTTTCACATTTTTTTTTTTGTAGGCTTTTTCAGAGCTTTTTGGTGTAATTTCTGAACAAATGACAGCAATAGGTAAGCATCTCGGTGGTTGCTTCCGAAGCTGGTGTTTATATTCTAGGAAAATGATCCCATCGAGGGCAGGGCAGGAGGGTGAGTAGCATTTTGAGAATGCCAGCCTAAAGCTCTGGGCAGATAAAGCCCCTGCCTGCTGACATGATAGGTCAATGTAGTAGTGTTTGGCAAAGGGGCATCACAAAATGCACTAAATCAAGAATTAGAGAGCCGGAATGGGAGGATTCTCCCCACAAACCCTCCATCATCCATTGTGATGACTGAATGTTTGCCATCGCCCGTTTCGATGGGTCACAGTCGTCTGCCCCAAATCTTAAGTAGGGGGAAGGGCAGATGGAGGTCAAGGTCATTGCTTTCCCAGCCTGTGACCTTCCGTCACGTTAGCACAGAAGATAAACCCAATTGTCTGGCGACGTCCATTGGTGGATGCAGAGTGGAGAATTGAAGCACATTCGCATTCCTAAGCAGCGCTGCCCTCTTTCTCGGCAGAATCTTCTGGAAGGGCGGAGGGAGGAGGTCCTGAGCCATCCAGGGCCAGCTGCAGACACACCCAGCATGGGGGACCTCCCCGTCGATCTGTTTTCCCAGTGACAGTGACCACTGTGCATCATCACATGAGCTTTGCAGACGAAACCAGGCCTGCTCGCCCATCTCCTTGTCCTGGCTGAGGACAGGTTCGTACACTGATGCCACTCTTTGTGACCTGTGCCCTCTGTCCTGACACTGGCTCTGATTCTGCCCCATGGGGGTCACCAGCATGACCGGCCAATAAGGCCTAGGAAATGACTTCTAGTGTCACACTGAGTCCCCATGTGTCTGTTTTTTGTTTTTGTTTTTGTTTTGAGACAGAGTCTCACTCTGTTGCCCGGGCTAGAGTGAGTGCCATGGCGTCAGCCTAGCTCACAGCAACCTCAACCTCCTGGGCTCAAGCAATCCTCCTGCCTCAGCCTCCCGAGTAGCTGGGACTACAGGCATGCGCCACCATGCCCGACTAATTTTTTGTATATATATTTTTAGTTGGTCAATTAATTTCTTTCTATTTTTAGTAGAGACGGGGTCTCGCTCTTGCTCAGGCTGGTCTCGAACTCCTGACCTCGAGCGATCCTCCTGCCTCGGCCTCCCAGAGTGCTAGGATGACAGGCTTGAGCCACCGCGCCCGGCCCCCATGTGTCTTTGTAATAAATTCACATCAGTTAATAAGTGACTTTCCATTCGTGTCTGTCTTTAGAGATCTATGCTCATGATTTATTTGTATGGTGGCAGTTCTTTTTTACCTTAATGGTACAAAATGAGCAAAAAACAAAATAGCAATTTCAATCTTGGGTGTCAGCCCTTTTTACTTACCTAGTTTCCAGCCAAGGCCCCCCTCAGTTCCCCTCCTGGATCTAGAAAGGGATGGAGAGAGGCCGGGGGGAGGGGAGGGAACCGGGCAGGGGAAACAGGAAGCCACGGGCACCATTCAAGGAAGACAGACTTGGGGGAAGGGTACAGTCCAAAGCTCCAAGTCCGAGGGACCAGCAAGCATCCGATCCCCAGAGAAGCACCTGTGACCTGCCAGGACATTAGGAGCAGACAGCATGGAGAATCCCTCGAGCATCGATTGGCAGCGCTCAGCCCCTCCAATGAAGCTCTTTGGAAGCAGCTGTGGACAGAGAAGGAGCTGCTGAAGGAGAAAATGTCTGGACTTCACTTTCTGAGTTCAGTCTAAACCCCAGGGGCCCCGAGAGTCCAACAATTATTGGAGAGTGAAAGAGCTCTGGCTGCCGAGGGGACGCAGCCGGCCGGCGCAGCAGGCTGTCTGTCTCTGAGATTAGGGTCACGGAGCCCACCAGGCGCACCGTCTCTGGGCCTGCAGGGCGCGTGGTCACACACAGAAAGAATCCATTGCCGCAGCCCCGGGGGGCGATCCTGCAGCTCCTTCAGCCAGACCCCGGTGACAGCTGGCCCTGCAGGCTGCCTGAGAAAGCCATCAGGACACCGTGAGCTAATGGCGTGAACCCAAATGAAAAGAGGGCTCAGGACCGGGTGGAAGGAGAGAGGAGCATCTCCTTGCCCCCGAGGAAGCGACGCCATGCATGCAGATCGAGGCCCAAGGGCCCCAATCTTAACAAGCTCCCAGAGTGATTCCAACGCACGTGCTGCCATGAGCCACATTTCAGTAGACGGGAGGTTTTAGAGGACTGCCCTGCGACATCCTGTTGACGTAGGAAACACAGTTTTCAATTTCCAGCTGGTTTTGTGAGATCTTTGGAGAACAGCAGTCTGCTGAGTTGGAGAGCGATGGCACTTGGGCCACCCTGCCTTCTCCCCAAAGCCCTGGGCACACTGCTTGGCCTCTATGTTCTATCCTCAGGCACAGCGGCAGGGCCAAAGGGAAGAGTCGAAAGGACCTCTGGGAGGACAGGGCAGTGGCGGGGAGTCCTGTCCTGATGGATGGTGTCCAAGTGCCAGCCTCCTGCGGGAGGACAGCCCGGCACACTCAGACTCGGCCTGCAGGTGACAGTGGAAACTTGCGTGTCTAGGAGGTGTGCGTGCGGCTTGCTCGCACTCCCCCGTGCACAGTCGCCCGTGGTCTTTGCGGAATTCGGATCTGTGAAATGGATTTCAAAGGTATCTTGGTGGAAGGACTGGTTCTCTGCCTCACTGTCTCGCTCTGCCATTGTCACGAAGCCTGTGACCTGAATCTGTGTCCTCCGCGTTTCTGAAACTGGGGGTCTGAGCAATGTTTAGAAACCCTGGACATTCTTCATTGGCAGTTTCGTTTTCACGATAATCTAAGACAAAGGTTTTACCAGCTATAAAGACAACATGTGTTTCAGCAGTAACTCCCATTTGAAAATCGTCTTCCAAAGAATAAAACTTGAATTTTTTTCTTTTTTTAAAGTCAGTGTCTCTCCAATTGTGGTCTTTAAGATATCAGGGTGCTTTTCACTGTGTTCTCAGAAATCTATGCAAATGGTCTCCTTTTTTTTCTCTTGAAAGTAGAACATTCCCTTCAAACGTTTTAAAGCTTTGCGATGTGATGGTAGTTTTAAATACAAGACCCAGAAGCAAAATTCTCTTTGGCTTTATAAAAAATGACTTTGGGTGGAAAATCTCCAGAGACGAAATACATCTTGTGCCAATTCATTTGAATTGAATTGAACCCAACAAGTATGTATTGAGCTGTGGTCTTGATGCTGGGACAGGCACAAGGGAATGGAGAGAGCTAAATTTCCCTGTCCTCTTGGGGGAGAATGATTATACAAGCAGGGAGGGGAGCATTCTCCCTGGAGGAGTCAGGAAAAAGCTTCTCACCAGGATGACTGGCAGAGAGAGGGGGGTTGGGGACAGGGGAAGGGGTGGGGAGGGAGAGACAGAGAGAGAGAGAGAGAGAGAGAACAGTATAGATAGAAGCACCAGCATGGGCAAAAACATGGCACTGCCACCTTACCAAGACCAGGTTACAATACCTTTCTGAGATCTCTCTCCCTGTCTGTCTTCATCACTCTGTTTTAGCTGAAAATCTGGAACTCACTCAAAGGACCCTGTTCTATGAGTCTCACACTTGTAGGTGTAAAGGGGTTAAAAAATATCGTCATCCCAGCAAGGGGACCCGATTTCTAATTAGGAAAACAAATGTCTTTGTTCGGAAAAAGTATATTGATGAGGCCTTGGGGTAGACTCCAAATACATGAGAATTCAGGGTTTTGAACATCAGAGGAGGGGAAATATTATAATTGTGCATAATTGGAGAGGGAGCATTTGGGTTTTTGGTGCCGGTGTCAGTTCAAAAGGGAGTCGCCGAGAAGGGAGGGGAGAGGGAGAAGGGAAATGGTGGAAGGTGTCTCCCAACTCAACAAATTTTCAGGAAAGTCTTTAAAATTCATAAATGCTGAGTACAAATGATGTCTTTTTTTTTTCTTAATTTTTAAACTTTTTTTTTTTTTTGAGACAGAGTCTCACTCTGTTCCCCAGGCTAGAGTGAGTGCCGTGGCATCAGCCTAGCTCACAGCAACCTCGAACTCCTAGGCTCAAGCGATCCTCCTGCCTCAGCCTCCCGAGTAGCTGGGACTACAGGCATGGGCCACCATGCCCGGCTAATTTTTTCTATGTATATTTTTAGTTGGCCAATTAATTTCTTTCTATTTTTAGTAGAGACGGGGTCTCGCTCTTGCTCAGGCTGGTTTCGAACTCCTGACCTTGAACGATCCTCCCACCTCGGCCTCCCAGAGTGCTAGGATTACAGGTGTGAGCCAGTGCGCCCAGCCCAAATGATGTCTCTGTGGTTGGATATTGATGACACGTTTGCATTTCAGGGCATACTCGAACTGGGGTATAGAATAGAAGATAAATAGCAGAATATATGTAGAGCTGCAGGTGGCCCTAAAAACACAACCCCCAGAAGTAGAGCCATTTTGGAAAGGGCCTTGGATTCTCCAGGCTCCGGTCTTGAACTAGATCTTGATGGATATGATTTTATGTGTCAACTTGGCTAGGCCATGGTGCCCAGTTGTTTGGCCAAACATAAATCCGGATGTTTCTGTGAAGGTATTTTTAGATGTGATTAACATTTCTAATCAGTAGATATTGAGTAAAGGAGATTACTTCCATAACTGGGTGGGCGTCATCCAATCCATTGAAGGCCTTAAGAACACACGCACACATACACATATACACACACAACTGAAAGTTTCCAAAGAAGAAGCAATTCTGCCTCAAGACTGCAAAACAGAAACCCTGCCTGAGCTTCCCACCTGCATCAGAAAAGAACCCACTTTTTGAAAAACCTAGAAGCTATGAGTTTAAACTCCTAAAACTACATTGAAAAATCCACAAGTATTAAACGATTTCATAAAGACTTTGGGCTGTGGTATTCCATGGTCATTCCTAAGATCTTGCAGCAGGTGAGGTTGTAGTATGAGTCAGAAGGGAATCAAGCTTTCTTTGGGTATAGTCAGTGAAGCACTCTGAAGATGTTTGGAAGGCAAAGATCTAGAGATTTGAGTTTAGGTAATAAACATTCCAGAAAACTGTCCAACAAACAAACGGACCACAACTCAACAAACACTGGAGTCATGATGACTACAGTTATAATGTGCAGAGCAGTCAATGTTTCAGTAAGCAGACACACAGATTAAGAGTTTGTTGGCACTATTTTTGTGATACTCTATGGGTAATTGTTAGTGTTATTAACTTTGGAATTATCACATTCATACTTTGATTACTAAAAATATACTTAAAAGTATAGAGTATATTGAATATACTCGTAAGCTATGTCTCTCAATTTTCACATGAGATAAAAAAACACATACTAGTTTTAAAAAAGAAAAGAAAGACAACAACATCAACTCTCACCTGCTTTTTCTAGACTGCCAACCTGCCACACGGGTTTCAGACTTGCCAGTACCCACAATCATGCGAGCTGATTTTAAATAGAAATCTCTCTACATGTCTATATTTATCTGTATCTATACCTGTAGGTATAGATGTACAGATATAGATATATTACTGGTTCTGGTTCTCTGGAGAACCCTGAGTGCTATAGTTCTACAGAGGGCGATAGTAGATGTTTCCAGGTTCTGGGAAGAAATAAGACTTTTCTCACAATTTGAGAAAATACCCAAAGACAAGAGATCCAAACATGGGTGTTCCTTGGCTCATTAAGGTGTAAGTGCTCTGTGACAGGCACTGCTAGATCCCAATTGCCATTCTCTCTTATTCCCCACTCCTTACCAAAAGAACCCTAATTTTGGCTGGGTCAGCAATGCCTAGCTAAAATACTCAACTTCCCATCCTCCTGTGCAGCTGTGGGTGGTCGTGTGACACCATTACAGCCAACCAAACTTCAGGAAGCCACTGTGTTTGGCTCTTACTGAAGCTCTTAAAGTGACAGCTTTGGTTGCCATGTTCTTTCCCTGACTTGCCCTTCCCTGTCTCCCATTCTTCCTGTCTGGAATAGAGATGCAAAGCCTTGTGGCACAGCAGCCATCTTGCAGTCATGAAGATAAAAGCAAGTAAGCACGGCAGAGCAAGCAGGAAGATAGGACTCTGGGTAGTTGAAGATATCATGACTAGGGGTGTCAGCCCTAGGCAAAGCACCTCTGGACTTCTTAATAAGAGAACAATAAACCTCTTCCTTGTGTATGCCAATCTGGTCAAGTTCCTTGCAGCTGAACACAATCCTGACTGATGTAACCACAATCTCAGTCACTGTCGGATTAAGCAATGGCATTGCCTTCTGAAGGTCATCGAAAAAGCAGTTGTCAGGGAGAAGAGCAAGGAGGCTGGAGACCAGACTGACTTCCTCTTTAGCGCTTTTCCAGGTACCGAATTAGCTGAGCTTGTGTGATCACATCAACTAGTCATCACCTTGACCGGAACACGGGAGAGAAAATGTATGTGGGTTAGAACCAAGAGTTGGGTTGAGTTGTGTCAAAGATAGGTCATCATCAGGTGTGAGTGGGAAGGTGTCTCAAACTATACATGATGGTATTAAAAAGTAGCAGAGTTTTAAAAAATAGGAAGTCCACTACAAATGGAATATCTGAACCTATAGACCAGTAGGCGTCTGGTTTAAACAAAAAAGAAATTAATGCTTAGAGGCATGAGCAGCACCCTGTTTGTAAATAAAGACTGGTATCCTATTTGTTTTCTTCTACATTTCTCCTTTATTTTTTTTCCCCTATTCACTCCATCATTCATTCAACAAACACTTATTAAACATATAGGAACTAAGGACACAAAGATGAATAAGACAAAGTTCTTTCCCTTCAAGAAGCAAATACTGAGTGGACAGACAGAATTGTGAGCAGACAAACAAGGAGATTTGGAAGTTCTACAGAAAAAAAGAGGAATAATAAGTTGTGAACCACAGATTATGCCTAGAGGAATTAGAAATGGCCCCAGAGCACAGGAGACATTGGAGCCAAACTTTCAAGTTTAAATAGGACTTCCCTGATTAGAGAAGAGGGAAGGTCATTTCTATTTCCTTGACCTCTTCAGAGGTCTTGAATATTAAACGGGATTTGACCCACTCAGGGATCAGGGCAGGCTTCTCGGAGGAAGCGTCCCTTGAGCTGAGGTCTGGATGAGGAGGAGTTAATGAGGAAGGAAGAGAATTCTGGGCAGAGGGAGCACCTTAGGCAGAAGCCCAGTGGAAGATGCAGTTTGACAGGTAAGAGGCAAGGAACTCAGATTGCAAGGTGGAGAGCAACGTGAGATGAAATTTTCAGGGGGTCGGGACCATACAGGGATAGACCATGTTAAGGAGTTGTTGGGTTTTTGAGGGTTATTTGAGGGTTTTTTTCCCCCCTAAAGGCAATGAGACGTCATTGAAACATTTTATGCAGGTGCACTGAATGATGTGATCATTTTAGCTGCTAGCAATCTGAAGCTCCTAAATTAAAGATCTGCAGTCTCTCCCGGAAGCCCAGAACTCTGAGCTCTCATTGCCACCTTTATAAAGAAAGCTAAGCTGTAGGCTCCTCAGTGGGACCAATCATGGGTATCGCAATATCTTCCCAGCTCTCACGGTGCTATAATTCTTTGTCTCCATAAAGGCAGGCACACTGGAAAACTTTAATAACTGTCAGATGTAATTAGAACAGGCACTCCCCTTTAGACTTGCATAGAAAGAAAGCCCTTTCCGCTGCAGAAGCAGCCCTGCCGGTCTCTGGGTGGCACCAAGGGTTAGACAAAGCAGCGGGGGAAAGATGCAAATAATAGCAGGAGGCAGTGATACTGACGCATAATACAATCTCCACGAAGCAGAAGCTGGAGCCCAGCAGATACCACTGCATTGAAGGCTGCATTTTATCCGTGCCCTCCTCAATATGTTATTTTCCACAGCTCGGATGTCAGGGTGTGACCGGAATTTCCACGCGTGTCGCTTGTACCACCAGCCATTAGCTTGGAGCAAAGCAAGAATTTAAGCATGCAAAGTGGGGCTTGCATATTCAATATTTTAAGTAAGAAAAATATCTTGGATTTTTGCCCAGCTTTTTCATTCATATGATCTTACTTATATGAACATGTTTGGACAAACACACACATAAACACACACACACACACACACACATGCTACACACAAAGAAAATCTCAAAGGCTTTCCAGCGAGGATCTCTTAAAAAGCAAAGCTCTCAGAAGCACATTTTATTTGAAAAGGTAAATGGCTGAGTTGTAGGGATAAAGGCAAGAATGCAAGGGCTGAGAAATACTCCACCAGAAACACGATGATTCTTTAGGAATCTCAGATTCTTCTCTAGGGAAAGAAGGAGTCAAGGTCAAATGGGAAAGCATGAGAAAAAATTAAAGAGGACTCTGTCTTAAAATGCAAGCAGCACTGTTAGGAATGCTTGGCCGCCCTGTTGGTAGGAGGTAGGGAGAACTAGGATTCTTTTCCAGAAATCTGCTTAGGCGATGGGAGTGGATTTTGAAAGCAAACAAAATCCATTTTGGCCTCCAACTCGAAAGGGCTAGAAGGAATATATTCCCAACCTCCTTCATACACCCACTGCTTATCTTGACTTGGTTTTGCAAGCCGGCCTGCTGCTGGTGATCGAAGCTGGGAATGACACTAACAAGTGAACAAAGAGGTCACTGTGTAATCAGCTTAAATACAGCAAGTGACCAAGTCTGTTTGAAGACCTCGGTCTTGTCATGCGCCATAGAAATAAATAGGTGGTATTTTCTGGACAACACTGAGAAGTGGTAAACGTAGGATTCCCTTCTTCTGCAGCCCAACCCCAACCAGAAGACCCCTCTTTTCTTTCCCATCTCCAGCATGCTTCTGCTCTTTCTCATTCTTCTTACTTTTGTCAAAACATTTCCCAAAATGCTTTTAACCAATGATAGTATTCTGGGATTCAGGAACATCATGGCTTGTAGGTTTATGTTCTAGAATTTTAGTTATGCTTCTTACTGAGCATCTACTATTTTTTTTTTTTTTTTGAGACAGAGTCTCACTCTGTTGCGCAGGCTAGAGTGAGTGCCATGGAGTCAGCCTAGCTCACAGCAACCTCAGACTCCTGGGCTCAAGCGATCCTCCTGCCTCAGCCTCCCAAGTAGCTGGGACTACAGGCATGTGCCACCATGCCTGGCTAATTTTTTTCAATTTTTAGTTGACTGGCTAATTTTTCTACTTTTAGTAGAGATGGGGTCTTGCTCTTGCTCAGGCTGGTCTCAAACTCCTGACCTCAAGCCATCCTCCCACCTCAGCCTCCCAGAGTGCTAGGATTACAGGCGTGAGCCGCTGTGCCTGGCCAGCATCTACTATTTACATCTGGGATTGTTTCTTCTTTTGTTGGTTGTGCCCCATAATGGACCCAACCAGGTACAATTTGTCTGCTCACCATCCTTTCCTATGGAGAAGGACCCCTCTCTGGTCCATAACAATTTCGCTTAGTCTGTTTAGATGGAGTTTCCCCCCTTCCCCCTATCCCTTAACCGAGTCCTGGCCAGTCACAATATTCTAAATTTTTTTTTTTTTTTTTTTTGCAAAATTATTGGTTCAAGGGTGAGCATGTGGCAGTTGTTGACATTTGGAGATTCTCATTTCTCTTTGATTGCAGCTGTCTGTGCCCTGTCGTAGTAAAAAAATTCAGTTAATTAGCTCTCTCTTTTGTTCACAAACAAAATTGCAACTGAAAATGCATGTGCATAAACAAATAGTTTCTCATGTTCAGTGACTGATTTGGTAAGGTTGTGGCTTATAAATGGAAAACTTGGCTCAGGTGAGGACTTCTGGGAGCTTCACAAGGATTTAAAAGACAAAACTGATAGGGGAGCCGTTTTAATACAAAAAATAAACTTTTTACTCTTCCATCTAAATACAGGCTATTTGACATAATGAAACTTGCACATACTATTTGTGGGTTTTTTTGTTTGTTTTTGTCAAAAAGACTTTTTTACTGCTGATGACAAAAAACCCTGAAAAGATCCTTTTTTTTTTTTTTTGGATGTTTAGAATCAACCCTTATTACACCAAGTTTGGGTTATGGAAAACTGCTTGTGGGTCCATTTATTAATCAATCCACAATGACATGGTACAGGCAATATTTGTCACTTTTCTCTCCACTTTCAACTTAAAAATAAAATTGTAATAGTATATCTATTTTCAATACCCCTTTCACATCCATTGCTTTTATACTTACCGGACATGATGAGGTTAATAACCTTTGGAAAA
Organism: Mirza zaza; assembly: GCA_008750895.1. Classification (NCBI taxonomy): domain Eukaryota; kingdom Metazoa; phylum Chordata; class Mammalia; order Primates; family Cheirogaleidae; genus Mirza; species Mirza zaza. Next base: position 11,522 of record VSMD01128716.1, read on the forward strand.
ATGCCTCCAAAATTAAGCAGAAATCAGCAAAGTGGTCATAGGTTAAAATGACTGGGCATGGATCCTTTTGCCTTTTTTGGTGGAAAACAGAATAGACATTTTTCTCTTTCATTTGGAAGCGATGCTTTGTTCCAATTCATGCAATTGACTCAAAAATTCATAAGTTGAGAAGCTTCTATTCTGATTAAACAAGCAGTGTGTTAACCCCTCTACAAAACTTAGGATCAGACGATTTTAAAATTAGTTAGCAGATTTGGAGCAGTATTGCTCTCCTATGTTTGTTTGCCATCTCCTGGAAAGGCATTTACTGTAGCACAAAGAAGGAAGGGAACTTTCGGTGATGGCCCCGTGTGCGGAATACTGAAGAAGGAACTGAGATTGCATGGGTAGATATTAACGCCCACTCCAATTCTGAGACTCTTTGGCTCTATGTATTTCTTTTCTCCACCTATGGTGAGCCACCTTGACCATAATTTGGCTTCCCCTATAGCTGGCCTTTAGGGAAAGCTGTGCTGGCCAGACAACATGAGGCTCTGGTCCTCTTTGTAGCTAGTGTGTAACATACGTGTTCGCAGGCTTAGGAATCAGAGAGACCACGGTTCACCTTTTGCCTCTGCTTTTCTTCTAGCTGTGTGATGTGTCTTTCCATTTCTGAGCCTCTGTTTTTTGATCTATAAAATGAGGGTAATAATGAATGCCTTCCTCACTGAGGTATTATGATGATTAAGTGACATAACATATGTAAAGTGCTTAGAACGTATCTCAGAACATGATAAATTTACCCTTATTACTGATATTATAAATAAATCAGTAGGCATTTTTGTTTAAATATTTCCTTTTTAAAAAAAAATGTTTTTTAAGGAAACATCTCAAACTCAAAAGCAGAGAAGAGTATTAAAAAAAGTCCTGTGTACCCATTACCCACCTAAAACAAGTCACCAACTGTTAATAATAATGGCTACTCTTGCTTTATTTCTGTCCTCTCTCACACCCCCACCCATCACTTATCACCTCCAGCAAATCCCGAACATAAATAATTTCATTTGAGGCTTACAGACTTCTTGATTAGAGAGCATCTGCCCTAAAAGGCCAATCTATTCGAGCTGTGTCGCCAAGCAAGACCGCAGCATCATGGCAATTTTCCTGGGTTGACCTTTTCCAAAATGTGTCCAGAAGAATGTTTTTCCACAGTATGCTAATAGGTTTTATGCCAAAAGAATAGAGTTCTCTGGTCAAGTAAATTCCAAATCATTGAGTTAAGAAATGTCATTTTTATTTATTCTGGGTGCTTTCTGGAACATTTAATAGCCTCTTACACCATCAGCCTCTAAACAGAAGATACAAGGTACAGAGTTTCTCAAACATATAAAGCTCTGCAACTACCTTTTCCAGAAGCATCTTGGGGAGCAAATGCTCACTGGGACACACTTTGGCCAACACCAAACCAGACAAATGCCACTTTATGGGTTTTTGACACTAATTGGGTAGCCAGATGGCCTTCTTCAGGCCACAGATTTGTACTTTCTTTGAATTTCTTAAGTTTCCATTTGCTTGGTGCAACTGGAAGCCCAAATCTTGAGTTTTGGGGACCATTAGTAAAGGAGACATGGTATAGACTCTTTCACTGCTTTGACATACAGGAACTGGCCACTAAAATAGACTGGGAAGCAAGAGAAAAGCGAATAAAATTGAATTGAATGTGACATAAGAATGTCCCAAGTCCTGAACTCCTAGGCGACAGCAGCCTGTATAAGCAGAGCCCTGTGAACTTGGGGCTTTAAACTTGGGGTTTACATAGTCGCTGACCATAAGCATTAGATTAGGATTTCTGCTTAATGATTTAAATGAAAGGAGAAACAGGGAAGTCAGGAGATCTGGGAAACATGTTAACATGTTAAGTCAAAGTTCCCTTCTGAAGAGATCCATCAAGAACATGGGTGGCCTATTTGGTTGTGGGGTGGCTGTGCTGTCATGTGTCCCTCTGTGAATCTTGTTTCTCAGATGATACAGAGATAGAGTCGTTTGGGAGAAAAGGGGACGCCGTGAGGAGGTGGGGTAGGCCTTACTGGGGACCACCCCTATCCAGTTATCTTCTCTTTCTGGGAACTTTAAAGGTTGTACCTCTCAACACTCTAGCAGTTGAGTAGAGACATTTGTCCAGTTCTGGGCAAAGCAACATGAGCAGAAGTAACATGAGTCCCTTCTAGGTAGAGTGAGTGAGAGGCCCACGCATGATCCTCCAAGCTTTCACTTTCTTTGCCATACTGACCAGGGAGTTGTCTGCATATCTTGGACGGTACAGATAGCAAATGGATTTGGTATCTATCAACTGGGGATCCCTGAATGACTCTGTGGAACAGAGCTCCTCCCTGACCCATGATGGACAGGTACTATGAACAAGAATAAATCGTCCTTGTGTTCATTCCTGATTGGTATAGGAGACACAGCTTGTTCCTGTATGCCCCCACGTGTCTTCTCCACACTGCAACAGGCTAGCACTAGCATGGGTTGTATCATGAAAGACGTCTAAAAGCAAATCTTAATGCAACAGAATTATCGATACTTTACACTGGGGCTTAGTCACTAGTGATAACAGAAAATGTGAAAAATCTACTGGATGACGATGTGGTTTGAATGTGTCCCCCAAACGTTTATGTGTTGGGAACTTTGTCCTCAAGGTAGCAGCGTTGAGAGATTGGACTTTGGGGGTCATGAGAGCTCTGCCCTCATGGGTAGGGTTAATCCATTCATGGATTAATGGAGTAAAAAATTAATGAAATAATAGGTTATTAGGGAAGTGAGTTAATTATCACGAGAGTGGGTCAATTTGGTCATCCCTTGTGAGCCTCCGTGCCACCGTGGGGCTCTGCTGAGTCCCCACCAGCAACGAGGCCCTCACCAGACATAGCCGCTCAACCTCAGACTTCCCAGCCTCCAGAGCTGTAAGAAATAAATTTCTTTTCTAATAAGTTACCCAGTCAAAGGTATGCTGCTATAGCAACAGAAAACAGACTAAGACATATGAGTATACATTTCTGAGCTTCTCTCCATAGTCACTAAGACAGGGGTCCTCAAACTTTTTAAACAAGGGGCCAGGTCACTGTCCCTCAGACCGTTGGAGAATGAGGCACACATTCCACACATGCACACTGTGGGCCCAGGACCAGTCGGCTGCTAAGCAGGACAGGCAGCGGTGGCAAAAACAGCCGGCAGGCCAGATAAATGTCCTCGGCGGGCCGCATGTGGCCCTCGGCCGTAGTTTGAGGACCCCTGCACTAAGAAGTCAACTCATCTGAGTTCTCTGACATTCCTCTTTATCCATCATACTCAGTGAATCAAAGCGAGGGTCCATGAAGCCTCCCATACCTGCCAAGTATTTAACACTAATAGGCAACATTTACTGAGTGATTACTGTGTACCAGGCATTTTCCAAGCACTTTCAATACATTATTATCTCATTTAATCCTCATAACAACCCAGAGGTTAGTACAAATATTATCATCCCTATTTTACAGATCCTGACCTTACAGAGAAAACATAGGGAGTTTGAGTAATTTGTCTAAAGTAAAAAAAAAAAAAAAAAAAAAAAAAAAGTAGGATGCAGTAGAGCTGGAATAAAATTCAATACACCCCACACTCAAGCCACTGTGTTATATGGTCCACACTATTACCTGTTGACAGTAGTGTCTCCCACTATTTTCTTCTACTTCAGCCAAATAGCTTCCTCTCCTTCCTTCACCTGCGTCCCCATTAACCAGCCATTATTCTGACGATCACTGATTCAACCAAGAACAGAAGGGTGAGTCTTCAAATTCATCTACTTTGTAAATTGACATATGTTATTTTGTGTGAGTAGAGGCTGAGGAAGCCTCCTGTTGTATATGTTTGCGTGGTAGGTGGGGTCCCAGTGTAAGATTGGGGAAACTGACAGGCCACATTGTGGTGTGTAAAGGTTGACCACGTGAGGTTTAGCTTCTGATTCATGTTTAGCCATCCTACTGAATAATCTCACCACAGTATCTCACCTGGATAGGGCTAAGTATTTCAAGAATTGTTTCTGAAAGAAAGTAAAAATTTTGAATATTTTATTTTTGTAAATATAAAAGTAGTAACTTTTTTGTAATCAATGTGAAAAATACAAAGAGGTATAAAGAAACAACTTAAAATCACCTACAATGGCACCTGACCTGGATTTAACCTATATTTAATCAGGTGTTCCAGCACTATTTGCTGAAAATATTTTCCATTCCCTGATGAATTGTTTTGGTGCCTTTGTTTAAAACCACTTGGCCATCTGCATGTACTATACCTATCATTAGATTATCTATTATGTTTCACTGATCTGTTTGTCTATTTTTATGGGAAAAAAACAATGTCTAGATTACTGCAGTTTTATAATAACTCTTGAAATCAGATAGTCTGAGCCTCTTTTGTTGTTTTTTTTTAAGAGTATTTTGATATTCTACATCTGTTGTTTGAATATACATTTTGCTATCAACTTATCAATTTCTTTTAAATAAAGAGTCTATTGAGATTTTGATAGAGAGTGTGCCGAATCTATAGTTGAATTTGGGAAGAACTGACATCTTAGCAATATTGAGGATAGTATACCTCTCCATTTATTTAGATCTTTTAAAAATTCTCCCAAGAAGTTAAATATTAATATTTTCATCCCAGAAGTCTTGCACTGCTTTAGGTATATATCACAAATTTTGATATGTAGTTCAAAACATTTTATAATTTCACTTGCTATCTCTTCTCTGACACTTGAGTTATTTAAAGATATATTGTATAATTTCTTAATATTTTGTCTTTGTTCTTTTAGATATTTTGCTGTTACTGATTTCCAAATTAATTCAATCTTTTGAAATTTATTGAGACTTATTTTATAGCCCTGCATATGGTTTATCTTGATGAACATTTCATGTGCCCTTGAAAAGAAGGTGTATTCTCCTCTTTTGGGATGTTGTGTTCAAATATGTCAAAGAAATCATGCCCCTAGCTTAACTCCCACTTATGAGTGAAAACATGTGATATTTGGTTTTTCATTCCTGAGTTACTTCACTTGGGATATTTATTGGCCTCCAGTTCCATCCATGTTGCTGTCAAAGACATAGAATGGCTGCTTTAAAGTCTATTTCTACAAATTCAAATATGAGTCATTTCAGGGTCTGTTTGTGTCGACCTATTTTCCTATTTCTTCTCATGTCTAATAAGTTTTAATCATACACTGGAAATTGTGAATAATATATTTTAGAAACTCTGAATTCTGTTGTCTTCCCTGAAAAAAAATTTTTTTTCTTGCAGGCATTTAATTATTGATCACTCCCCCATGAACATGTAAAGGCTTGGTTTTAAGCTTTATCTGCTTCTGTTTTTTTTTTTTTTTTTCCTAAGGTTTTAAAGCTTTTCCTTAGTCTTGGGATATAGATTTTACTACTAAATTATGGTCTTCAAGGCATTGCAAAAGGAAAGACTTACCCAATAATTGCACTTCTGGACATCTATTCCAGAGAAATAAAAACTTATATTACACAAAAATCCATGCACAATTGATCACGGAAGCTTCATTTGTAATAACCAAAAACTCATTAGGTGAATGGCTAACCAAACTTCATGGCAGCCATACGAGGGAATACTTACTGCTCAGCAACAAAATGGAACTATTGATACATGCAACGACTTGGATGAATCTCAGGAGCATTATGCTGAGTGGAAAAATAAAAGCCAATCTCAGAAGGTCACATGCTATATGATCGCTATATGTAACATTCACAAAGTGACAAAATTAGAGAGATCGAGAACGTTTTAGTTATTGCTGGGTTAAGAGATCATTGTGGGAGGAGATTGGGCATGACCATAAAAGGTTAGCTCGAGGGAGAGCTTTGTGGAGATAAAATAATTTTATATCGCGATTGCACTAATAGTTATAACATTTTCACATGTGATAAAATGACCATTCTTTAGTCTTTGACAGTGCCTCATCCTCTGTGTTCTCCATAAACATTTAGGTTCACTAGGCTCTGTTCTCGTTCTCTGGGTATTTTCACTCTGCCTACTCCCCATGGGCAAATTGCACCCATAATTTTAACTACCTTTGATGAACCATTAGGTTCCAGATTTGGATCTCAAGTCATGGCCTCAGATCAGATTCTCACTCATGTATCTAATTGCCTGTTGGAATCTCTACTTGGATGTACACAGACACCTCAAAGAGCATATTCAAAATTCAACATCATATCTTCCTTAAGACCCAATTTTCTTCATTTATTTTCTGTTTCTTGGAGTAGCACCACCATTCTTCATGCTGAAGCTTGGAACATAAAAAAAAAAAGCTGTCTTTCATGATTCATGTGCAAATACTCACCAAGTCCTGCAAATTCTATACCTTCTTTGGCCCTACCTCACCTCTCCGCCCTGCCTCTGCCCTAGTTCAGTACCTCAGCATTTCTCATCTAGACTATTGCAATACACTCCTACTTGGTTTCCTCATTTCTGATTTTGCATGGACTGGGCCAGGGGTTAGAGGCCTAAGTGAGCAGGAAACAAAATTGGACAGTGATGTAAGTTAAAGAGGAGCCTTGGGGTTAGTAAGTGACCATATCTGGCAACATGGAAATCCTCCCAAATGAGATTGTTGGCATCAGCGAAAACTAATATGCTTCTTTTCTTCTAGTAGGGGCAGTCAGGTTTACTGATAAGAGAGTCTTGGGGAGGCGGTGGGGAGGCAGACCACCCAGAGCACAGAGAGCAGAGGATGGAAACCCGTGCGAACAGAGGTGGGCCTAACCAGCAGAGAAGACAGAGGGCTACCACTAAGAAATGCTAAGATAAATTTTCTGCCAGTTCCAAGACTCAGCTTCTATGAATAGTAGGAAAGTAGCAAGTGCACTCTCGGGATTGTGCTAGCTCACAAAAGGCATAAAGTGTAAGAGGAAAGGTTTGGGTTAAGATTTTTTAACAAAGGATTCTCACTGGTTGTATGCGATTGAAACACTTCTTCGTATAAATGTTATGCAGTCATTCTCGTTAACCAAATTTCTTAATATGATCCTGCTTAAGTGATTGTTCTGTATTGCAAATATTCCCGAGAATAGGGCAGGGGGTAGAGGGAGATGCCAAACAACAATGTCTCATGCGAACACCTATGTTAAAAAAAAAAAAAAAAAGCTCACAACGAATGAGCAGTTCCTCTGCTCTGCCACCAAGCTTCACTCATTCAAAATGCAAATCTGACTTATCACTGTTCCGCTTAAAATACCTTAGTGGCTCCTCATTACCTACATTAAACCCAACATCTTTGGAGGGCTGAAAGAAACCCCCCTCTGCCCCTGTTCCTCCTGTCTCTCAAGCCTCACCTGACTTTCTCACAGGGAAGAGTCCTTTTCCATGGCAAGTCCCAGATGCTGCACTTGACCATGAACTTCAGAGGCAAAAAGTCTCTCTGATCCATCTTTGTGTCGTCATCCCTTAGTACTATGCGTGGCACTTGGGAAGTGCTCAAAACAGATCTGTTGAACAATTCATTTAATCAGAGATCAGCAAACTTTTTTGTAGAGGTCAAAGAGTAAATAATTTTTACTTTGCAGGATGTGAGGTCTATATTGCAGCTACTCATTTCTGCCATTGTTGCATGACAGCAGCCATATACAATACGAGAACAAATGGACACAACTGTGTGCCAATAAAGCTTTATTTATAAAACAGGTAAAGGATTTAGCCTGAGTTCCATAGTTTGCCAACTCCTGAATTAAATGAGGGAATGATAAATGAATAAATACGTAAATTGCTTTGGAGTCACTTAGTCCAGACCCTAAACCTCCTTTCCCAGGAAGGCAGTTTCTCCCAGAGCCTCAGCCCACAAATTCTTTGTAACCTCCTAAACCAAGGCCCATGCCAGAGAATGTTCCAAGTGGAGGGAGGACAAGATCTGTTTATTGTGTTATCTCATTTAACAGCTTGGATGGAATCATTTAGGAACAGCATCACTTGAAAGACAGGCAGCTCTTGTAAGTTCTTAAAGTGGAAATTTTCTATCTTATACAATAAAAACAAGAAAAATCTTCCTTCTGATCAGGGCTGTGACACATTGGGGTTTCCCGCTAGCACAGGTTCTCATAGAAAAATGAAAACAAAAGTCAATAGAGCAAAAAGGTAAGACCAAGTATGATTCAAGTATGTGAACCACAACAATCATGACGAGGGCTTCTTCGATGTCCCTCAGAGTGGACATGACTAAATAACTGATTGTCTCAAAAAATTGCATGTCTGAGAGAAGATTCTCTTTGTGTTGGGTTCAAATACCAACATTGATACTTGCTAGCAGGGGAACTCACAAGTTACTTAATTCCTCGGGGTCTCAATTTGGATGTCAATAAAATGAACACAACAATAATATTCATATTCCAGGGTTGTTTTAGGGCTAATAGGAGATATATGCTTGTACTGCACTTGGTGTTTTTACATGTCTCGTCTCATGTATTGCTTCCTGGTACTTATCACCACCTGACACTATCTTATACATCTGTTTATTATTGCTTGTCTCACTTTCCCACTAAAATGTCACATCTGCAAGAGAAGGGGCCAGCCCACTTTCTGAAAACAGACGGCAGACTGCAGGCTCAGAGGCTTTGACAGACGACACCTTCCAGCTAGAATTTAATGGCATCGTTTTGTTTTCATTTACATTTATTTTCATTCTATTTTTTTTCAGTTAGAACAAGTGATACCAAGTTTGTATTTACGGTTCTAATGACAGTGCACTTTTCAATTAAGCTTATTTGACAAATAAATCCCAATATAGACGTGAATTTATTTAGGTTTATTTGTTTAAAAAGGAGCCGATGTAAAGAAAAGTATTACATAAATGATAGTATAGATAGTATGCTGATAGAGCCAAAAAATATATATATAACTTTATTTCTCAAATAGCTGAAGTTGAGGGATCGCTGAGATTTTTTTTTTCCCCAGGACTTTCATGCTTTGATTTGGTGGTTTTATAATGAGCAAAATGAGTCGCAGATATACTTTTGCTTTGGAAGACCAAGATTTTGGAGGAGAAAAAAGCCAGCCTGATGATATCCTCTCTACCCCAAAGGGAATGTCTCCAGCTCTTGTTTTCTTACTTCTCCCCTCGTCTAATTATGTTCTAGTTAGAAACTTTCAAGCTAGACACCAAACATCTTGGCGTCAGAGCCTCTGCATATCAAAACAAAACAATAAAACTGAGGCATGGAGAAGAAAGCAAATGGAAACCGAGAAGCCAGGCTGCTGAGATTTCCTCACTTTATGGGGATCAAATCCCACACATGAGGACATTGGAAGGCAGGATTACATCCCGACTTGCTTGTGAGGACCAACAAGATTTCTTCACATCTTCTCCTTTTCCTGTTTCCCTTTCCCAAGCTGTTTTCCTTTTCTTCTGTGTTTAAAGGAAGAAATTAAATGCATTCTCTGATGAAATGCTTGGGTCTTGGTCAATTAGTGTTCAGTTACGCTGGGGTGGCTAGGTGGGGTGAAGGGGAGACATGGCAACTCCCTCGGCGTTTTCTTATTTCCAGTAAGCTTCCTGAGTCGCGCTGGAAGCAGCCCTGGTGACAGGGATATGTCACATGCTGAGCAGAGGGTCTTCTGCAGCAGTGCTGTTCAAACTTTAGTGACAACATGAATCACCCAAGGAGCTTCTGAGCCAGTGGGTTTAGGTGGGCAGGGGAGGGTCCACTGGCCACACTTCGAGTAGTGAAGTTCTATTGTCATCGTCATCGTAAGGCACAGCGTTTGCTGGGCATCTACCTGCACCACGCCCTGGCCTCCTCGCTGAATTGACATTCATTTCCAAACCAGAAACACTCTTCCAAGGGTCTTGGGGAAGGGGCAAAGAGGAATATTTGATTTCTGCTCTCAGTGAGCTTTCAGACCATATCTTAGATCAAAAGCCAAGGTCGTAAGATGGTACTGTAATTATAATGAGGAAAAGCCCCTGTCATAAGGGAATAGGATATTTTGCCAAATCCAGGGTAATCAACTTAAAATATATCTGTATCTGAAATTCTTTCTCTGTCTTACTCACACACACCGTCTCTCACTCTCTCTCTCACTTGCCATTCTTAGAATTTAGTTATATCTGCACTTGCCCAGAATCTTTAGGTGGGCAACAGCGGGGAGGAGACACATCCTTTAGACAGACCTTAAAGGGCAAAAATGTAAAACACTGAGAATTTTTTAAAATTTAAATTATCCTCAAAAAACCTGTTCTCTGGGGTCTCCAGAGACAGCATCTCCTATCATTCATTGCTGCTGAATTTGGTCACATGTCAGATCCTACTCTCAGTTATTTTATTTTTTTATTTTATTTTATCATATCATGGGGGTACAAATATTGTTAGGGTTACATATATTGCCCCTGCCATTCCTCCCCCCACCCCCTGCCTTACCAAAACATCAAGCGTGTCCTACCCCCAGGTGGTGTGCACCGCGCTTATTTTGTAAGTATAAATTCTTCCCCTCCTCCCCCTCCCATCTGCCCACCACCCAATAAAAGTTTTTTTTTTTTCCTTTTTTTGACCTTTGGGTTACATTGTATATCTTTGCCTTTCCCTAGGAAGGGTTAGAGGTATTCCCTCCACCCCCCACCATGCTCGCCACAACCCTAAGATGTGTAACTCCCCCTACCCCAAACCCTGGTGAGCACTACCACCATTTGAGCATCATAGTTTTAATCAGTTAGTACCAATTTGATGGCGAGTAGGTGTGGAGCCCGTTTTCTTGATCTTGTGTCACCTCACTTTGGATAACGGGCTCAAGCTTAATGCAGGAGACCATAAACAGTGCTAGCTCACTGTCATTTCTTAGAATTGAGTAATATTCCATTGTGAGCATATACCAAATTTTCATTATCCACTCATGAGTTGATGGACACTTGGGTTGTTTCCATGATCTTGCAATAGTGAATTGTGCTGCCATAAACATTCGGGTGCAGATGTCTTTATAGTAGAATGTCTTATGCTCTTTTGGGTAGATGCCCAACAATGCTATTGCTGGGCTGAATGGTACACTCAGTTTTGATGGGAATCCCATTCTTCACATATATGTGAAGGTGTAACCCCTAACGTTAAGGCCCGGTATTACATGCTGCCTTCTGGTGACATTTGGTGAAATCAGGAGGGCACTGAGTGGCCCAACTGCAAGCCTCACTCCCCACTCTGCTCCCACGAACAAGGCTCCTTATCAGGGGGCCAAGCACAATTCCTGCATATCCCTGAGTAGTGGTTTTGTCCCCCTTCCAGCATAGAGAATTATTCAAACAAGCCAAACACATCTTCCCGGGGGGATCTGGGGGTCACCCCATCCTCTTGATACCGTGTTTCCCTGAAAATAAGCCCTACCCATATAATAAGCCCCAGTAGGATTTCTAAGCATTTGAGCAGTAGAAGCCCTACCCCGAAAATCAGCCCTAGTGACGGGCGTGGCTACATGGCGCATCTGCACAACCCATGCGTGTCCTCTCAGAGCGGGAAAGAACAGGAGCAGCCCTTCTCATCCGCCCCGTGAGAGCTCTAGTGCTCTACAGGAGTGATTGGGGCCAGTGGTTCTAAAGGAAACAGAGTCGCAAGACATTCAGGATGGGATTCGGGGTCTGGAGAATGAGGATGATGTTCCAGAAGAAGACAACTTCACTCTATTTGAATCAATGTAGATTGTTGTACTGTACTTACAAAAAATAACACATCCCCTGAAAACAAGCCCTAGAGTGTCTTCTTAAGGAAAAATAAATATAAGACCCTGACTTATTTTCGGGGAAATACGGTACTACAAAGCCTGCCTCATGGCCCCTGCTCATTCCTTTCCTGAGTGCACCCACTGTGTGGCCCTTTCCCCAGCATGTGGGCATCTGAATTTAATAAAGTCCTGTAGATCTCACGTGTCCAGTGCTGGGTGTTTTGTGTTTGGTCACCCCAACAACCCGAAAGCAGGAAGCCCAGTCAGCTGAATAGGAAGCAGTTAAAACAATATGAGATTTGGCATTGAGCAGGATTTCAGCGTGCTGAGCATACCAAATGGCACGCAGGTGTAGTTTGCTGCACAGAACGTGGATTTCAGACAGATTCCCCTTAGTACCGTCATTACCTCGAAAGCATTTTCGGGCCTGGGCTTATCTAACTCCCAGATGCCTTGGAGCTTCAAACCCTTGTGACTGGACATTGGGTTTCTGTTTCAGTCATCGTTTCACTTCTACTAGTAGCATTTATTGTCAAACAAAAAAACTGGAGATGTTTTAATGACTCATGTATTTTTAATTTATATTTCAATTTTCAATTTATCCTGAAACTAATTCAGACTATGTTAAATTCAATACTGTAATCATTACAAAAATGTAAATACCATAGGAGAATGTTTATAAGCAGTAATAGTCTCAAACTAGAATGTCCATCAGGAACCTGTGTCCCCAATTGCAAAGATGTGGAAACAATCCAAGTGCCCATCAATACATGAGTGGATTAATAAAATGTGATATATGTACACCATGGAGCACTATTCAGCTACAAGAAACAATGGTGATCTAGCACCTCTTGTATTTTCCTGGATAGAGCTGGAACCCATTCTACTAAATGAAGTATCCCAAGAATGGAAAAATAAGCACCACATGTACTCACCAGCAAATTGGTATTAACTGATCAATACCTAAGTGGACATATAGGAATAACATTTATTGGGTGTCGGGCAGGTTTGGGGGGAGGGGATGGGTATATACAAACATAATGAGTGTGATGTGCACCAACTGAGGGATGGACACGCTTGAAGCTGTGATTTGAGGGGGGAAGGGGACAAGGGTAATATACGTAACCTTAACATTTGTACCCCCATAATATGCTGAGAAAAATAAATTACTTAGAAACAAAGAACCAGTGTCCCAATCCAAATGTCCACCAAGAATAGAATGAACAAATAAACCAAGAAATATTTTTTAATATATAGTGGAGTAGTATGCAGGAATGAAAATAAACAAAGTACTGCCATATGCAACAACTTAGATAAGTCACACAAACATAGTATTAAGCTAAAGAGGCCAGACTCCACAGAACACATATACATATGTATGATTACGTTATATAAAATTTTAAAACAGGAAAAATGAATCTATGGTATTAGAAGTCATAATAGTGGCTAATGTTTGGGAAGAATAATGAGGTAATAATTAATTAAGAAGAGAAATGAGGGAGAGCTTCAGGGGGTGCATTCAATGTTCAATTTCTTAACCTGGGCCATGGTTTAATGAGCATGTTCATTTTGTGATCATTCATTGTGCTATATACTATTTCTCTCTTTTCTGTGTGTATATTAATATTTCAGTAGAAAGATGTACTATGTTAGCAGTAAAAACCTCAATATCTCTATATCTACGTAACAGTTATTTATTAAATGCCTATGATCTGCTTAATATGAGGATGAGGTTTCTATGGTGACCAAGACAGGCATGGTCCCCTCTAGTATATCAAGATGGGACTCGGTCATTAAAAAATCGGTGCTCCAGGTAGTAAGGCGTAAAGTCCATAAGAAATGTGTGTGCAAACTGCTGCAGGAGTTCAAAGGAGGGGAAGATCGCTTCCAACTAGGGCATCTGGGGATATTTCCCAAGAGGTGGCATCACACCTGGGCCAGGAAAGGCAGGCAAAACATAGGGATGTGGACATAGCAGGAGACCTTGCAGGTAGAGAAAATGGCACCAGTAGGCTGAGTCTAAGGAGAATGGCGTGAGGTCAAATGCTGTAGGAACGGATGGGGAATAAAGCTGGACAGGTAGGCGGGATCAGTCCCAGAAGTCCCTTGTTATCAGGCTAAGGAGAGCAAGCTCCATCCGTGCAGAGGGTGAAGGAGAATTGGGTTCTAGGAAGATAAAAATAGCCACACTATGGCCATGAGATTGTAGATGGGAAGGGCCAGCTACCGGGAAGCCAAGGAAGCCATGGATGTCATTTGGACCCATGGTCTGGTGTGGTCTGGTCATGTGTCCACAGTGTGACAGAGCCAGGGGCTGACCAAGCACTTCAGAGGAGCTACTGAGTCAACTGACCTGAGGTTTTGATCCCAGCTCCACCACTTTACTGATTTGGGTCAACTGACTCCTCTAAGCCTTAGTTTGTTCATCTGTAAAATGGCACCAACATAGGGTTGCGCTGGAGATTAGAAATATGACTGAATACAAAGAAACTCTTCATAATATCAAGCTGATAAATGGTACTGTCATTATAATTATTATTACCAGCCTAGGCAGCCTTCATTTTCTTGGAGTTTAGTCTAAACTCAATTTTCTGTGAGTTCAGTCTAAATTAGATTCCTTTCACACAGAGGGTGAACATCAACTTTTAGGGAAGAAATCTCCTTCAACACATGGAAGCCCTTTCAAAATTCTTTCCAAACATAGAATAACAAACCAAAACAAAACAATACAAAAATCTGTGTGTGCTTATGTGTGCATTTATGCCTCACTACACGTTCCCATCATTAACCAAACAATGACAGCTCTCTAGAAATCAAAGACCATGATCAGCTCTTCAGACGGACTCACGATGACCATCGTCTGTCAAGTCCAAACGCAACTTCAAGGTCATGGGTGTCACGGCTGTTACCGATCCTGATGGGAACAGACACTTTCTAACGAGTGCAGTTTTACTTATTTATTTAACATCAGACACCACTCTGTCTGCCTCGAAGTGTGGTTAGTGTCTGTAACAAAATCCATGTAAATAGGTCTCCCATGAGCCACTGCCAAGACCCTCAGGAACTTCATGCATAATGGAAGCTCATGCCAGCGTGTGTTGCCTCAGGCAGCCACTTCCTCAGGGCTCCTCAGGGCTTCTCTTGTGATTTTTGTGTTCTCTCTCCTTCAGATGTTTGGGTTCTCTGAGATGTCATTCCACAGAGATGATTTCAGTCCTGGATTGAAGGGCCCATTGAGGAAGGAAAAAAAAAATAAAGGCAGAAAGTGAATATTTATGTTTCCCTTCAGAATGAATTTGACTGACCTAAAACTCACAAAATGGATGTCAAGACAATAGACTTAGCTTCACGCCAAAAAGAAAAGTGGTCTCTATTGTAAAAGGTTATCTTGTGTAATAAAAGCTTAAGGTCGAAGGGTTACTTTCCACAAAATATATTGTTTGTTGGGGTTTGTTGTTTTACACAATGATGATGATTAAACAGACTCAATTAATTGAGTTTGGGTTTAGCTTGAATTTGAGCTGAATTTGATATATTCTATCTCCTTTCTGGAGGCCATTTATCTGATTACCTTATCAGACTAGAATCTATGGAATAAACATCCGCCATGATCATATACACAGTTCTAACCAGCTTGGATATCTGGCTTCTCATGGTAGAGAAGATTAAACGCAAGAGAAAATGTAGAATTAGACACATTGACAATGGTAAGCTGACAATCTGACAGAGAGTGGAATAATAAGAAATATCTTAAACACATGCCTGAAAACATAAAACCAGCGGTTTGGAGCCATTAAATGGAGGGGTAAATCAACAGCTACTGACCCCCAAATCATAATGAGAAATGTTTCTATAGTAGGCATCACACATACATTTAAAAATGCTTCCCATTCAAAGTGGCTTAAATTGATTTTCACTGTTACTGGGGATACTCTTCAGACATTTAAAATTTTTTACTTATGTGCACAGGACTTATTCTTCAATGTCTGTGGATAAAAGAGATGTTGGTACATATTCATAAAAATGGCAGCATTTATCAGTTCTAATAGTTTTTAAACTATAAATACATATATAGTTTTAAACTATAAATACATAAATACTATAAATAGGATTATTAAAGAATCATCCTTTTTAGGTCAATTTCTGATGTAAGGCCTAATACTGTATTTCTCAAATGATTCACTCCATAGCAGTGTTTCTTAGCAAATTAGTTGCAATAGATGTTTTACAGAAAAAAAAAAAAGTGACCAGGAAAGTTTAAAGTATATTCATAATATTATTAACTATATTAAAGCTTTTGAGATGTCCCACAGTAAGGAAACACCCCTAAGGGACTTTTGTTAGACCCAGTCTTTCTTAAACTTATTTGACCAATGAACCTTCTTTGATGTATTGTAAAAATTCTCTACATTTTCCAGCATTTGTCTTCTACCAATTGTACTTCTGGAAATATCAGTCTCTGGCGACGGTTCTGGTATCAGTCAGGGTGCCAGTAGGGAAGGGATGTCTAATGAAGGGACTATTCCTAGAGGTGTAGACAGAGGGAAGAGAAACAACTAGAATCGGTTGTAGAACCAACTAGAATCGGTTGTAGAACCAACTAGAACCAATTGTAATAGTCACTGATTTTCGTGGAGTAAATCCTCCCACTATGGCCAACTTTGAGCTCCAGATGTGGAGGTCGGTCTTGGTGGAGTTGGGAAGAGATGCAGGGTAGCACCTTGTTATATATTTCTACACACAGACACGAGAGAGGGGAGTAACCTCAAAAGCACAGATAATGGTAAAATGGGGCAAGATAATTAGGAAGTGACAGGTTTTGAAAATTTATTGTTCTTAATACAACTTATTTAATTATAAGCGTATCTGTTTTATTTTTTACTGCTACTGTGTTTCCCCAAAAATAAGACAGGGTCTTATATTTATTTTTCTTCAAGAAGACACCCTAGGGCTTATTTTCTGTGGATGTGTTATGTTTTTTAAGTACAGTACAACCATCTACATTGATTCAAATAGAGTAAAGTCGTCTTCTTCTGGAACATCATCATCACTCTCCAAATCCCGAATTTCATCCTGAATTTCTTGCGACTCTATTTCCTTTAGAACCACTGGCCCCCGATCTCTCCTGTGGAGCACTAGAGCTCTCACGGGGCAGATGAGAAGGGCTGCTCGTGTCCTTTCCCGCTCCGCGACGACACGCATGGGTTGTGCAGATGCGCTGCGCAGCCACGCCCGTCACTAGGGCTGATTTTCGGGGTAGGGCTTCTATTGCGCACATGCTCAGAAATCCTGCTAGGGCTTATTTTATGGGGAGGTCTTATTTTTGGGGAAACACGGTAGCTATACTTAGCAATTAGCCTGCAAAGTTACTGAAAACTTAAGAAGCCAGCACCAGCAAACCCTGGCTGGGGCCACACAGGGAACAACCACTGTGGAAGCCAGAATGACAGAGAGGGTCCTGGGGAACAGGTAGCAGGTGCTCTGACCTCTGGCCAAGGGAGCTCTGCATCCTAGAAGACACGTTCCATGTGAGTTGTCTACCAGGGCACAGGGTAGGCAGTAAAGGACAGAGAATGGATCTGGGGGTGGGGCCAATAAAGGATACCCAGCAGAATTCCTCAATGTGTATTTTGAGACTTGGGGTTAGGCTGGTTGTCTGAGGATTCCCCCAAGGTACCTTTGAAAGCTCATCATAACGAAAAAGTCACCAGGAATCTCTATATATTTTTAACACGCCTTGGGTGATGACCATACCCAACCAGATTTAGAGTAAGGTCTGACATACGGCTCTTGGGTATTAATGGTGCCACAATTGACTGGTTTTTATTTGAGCTCACCTGTTATCTGACTTGTCCATTTGAGAGCATCTTCCTAGGTCCATCTCTTCAGAAGACGAGGTAAGTAGAAGTGGTACTTTTAGGATTCTGAGTGATCCAGATGGGAGCTGTACTTTAGCCAGGAGCTAGAAGGACTGGAGCGAGGACTGGGAAGAGCCACTCAGGCAGCCAGGGCTCAATGGCCTTCCTGAGCTGCAGAGGCTGAGATCAGAATTTGAGGTGACAGAGCGGGTGGAGTCTGCAGGAGAGGTGGCTTAATCAGCTCGAGCTGTAGTCACAAAGCACCATAGACTGGGTGGCTCAAACAACAGGAGTTTATCTCTCACAGCTTGGAGGCTGGGAGTCCATGGTCAAGGTGCCCGAGTCTGTTCCACAGTGAGGACCCTCATCCTGGTGTGCAGATGGTGACTTTCCTACTGTGTTTTCACAGGGCAGGGAGAGAGGGAGAGCTCTGATCTCCCCTCCTCCTCCTCCTCCTCCTCCTCCTCCTCCTCCTCCTCCTCCTCTTCTCCTCTTCCTCTTCCTCCTCCTCCTCTTCCTCCTCCTCCTCCTCCTCCTGCTCTTCTTCTTCTTCTTCTTCTTCTTCTTCTTCTTCTTCTTCTTCTTCTTCTTCTTCTTCTTCTTCTTCTTCTTCTTCTTCTTCTTCTTCTTCTTCTTCTTCTTCTTCTTCCAAGGGCACTAATCCCATCCTGGGGGCCCCACCCTCGGGATCTCATCTAAGCCTAATCACTTCTCAAAGGTCCCTTCTCCAAATAATATCACATTTGAGGTCAGGGCTTCAACCTATGAATTTTGGAGGGATGTAAACATTCAGTCCATAACGAGGGCCACAAAGAAGAGGAACCCATACAGAGGAGGATCCCAGAAGTTCAGTGGGTTTCACCCATGAATTCTTGACTGAGGACTAGTGTACACTCGCAAAAGGCAAGACTTCCAGCAGGTGCCTACTCGGGGTTGATAGTGGAACAAAGGTCCTAGATAGAGGTCAAGCAGTGCTGGAGACGTGGGAGTTCCACCTCCACTGCAGATAGATTGCATTTTGTGAACACCTCCTTAACAGCCTGAGACACCTCCTTTTGGATGTCAGCTAAGACATCCAAAAGAACATGGCTCAGGAGTTGATACCTTCCTTCTCAGAGGAGTTCCATGAGAGCATTAAGTCCTAATGCCCCAAGGAATCCACTGAATATAGTGGATTAACTTCTGTCCTGAACATCCAGAACCAGGGTCAGCAAACTTAAAAGGGCCAAACCATACATTTTTGTAGGCTTTGCAGTCCAAAAAGCAAAATCTACTCTATTATGTGGGTACTCAGACCACTCGAAACATTACCATTTATGTAAAAACTTACATTTCTTAGCTTGTGGGTCTTAACAAAGATAGGAGATGTGCTGGAGATGCCCCAAAGGCCATAAAACATGAAGTGAGTCTGGGTGAGCAGATGGTAAATTGGTGGCAAATATAATAGGAAAGGGTACTTTTTTCATATCAAAATATATTCAAAGGGCACAGACATTGAGGAGGAGGAGGGCGGGTGGGATGGAGCAACAGGGCATTGTGGCTGGAACAAGAGTCAGTTGCAGGAAGTGGGGGTAGCCAGTAAGCGGGACCAGCACTTGTGTGGGACAGCAGGGCCAGCAAGAGGTGGAAATAAACTTCCAAATGTCTGCTTGGATTGTTGACTTCCCACCTCTTAAAGTTAACTCTTCATTTCCCTTCTCAAAATTTCCCTCCCGTCCCATCTCCCTTTAGCGAATGACCCCGTCTACTCTGCTACTCTGCCAGAATCCTGAATTCCTCGCTTTTCCTCACTCTATGGCCAAATTTGTCAGTAAAAGATTTGCTGTTGTCCATCGCCACTGTCCCCACCCACACCCTGGTGCAGCATCTCTGACCTCAACTACTTTGCTGACATCCTGGGTATTTTCATTGTGTTTCCTTTTCATCCATCCTCCACGTGGTAGCCACAGCAATCATTAAAAAAAAAAAAAAAATGTAAGTTCGAGTCTGTTTCTTCCCTGTGTAATACTCTTCTGTAGTTTCTCCTTCTGCAGAGAGTAAAACCCAAGCTCTGTCATTGTTCCTCCACAAAGGAAGACAACAAGTTACAGCTCAGGCTGAGCCGGTGACAAGGGGTGGCTCCAACAAAAATAAGACAAGAAGCACAAGACATAACATCTTTGCACACGTATATAAAAATTGCCATAGCGCGTGGGGAAAGTGGTCATGGCTGTGTAGACAAGGATACCGTGAAACTAGGGAGTGTCTGGAGGTTCAGGACACCTGCCACTTCTGGCTGCATCTTCTGGGCTCCGCTGCAGGAACTGAGGATGCCGAGTGGCAGGGCCGGGTCCCTTGTCCGGCTCTTGCGTGTGTTTTGGGTGGATGCTTTCTCCCCCAACTAAATCTCATGACATTTCCCTGAGACTGTCCCCGCTCCGCGCTATGCTGGTCTTCCCTAGGGTTTTCCCATGTGCGTTTGTCACTGTCAATGTCCCCATTGTCTTCATATGCTGGGTTCTTTCCACCCCTCAAGGCTCACCATTAAGTCACATCCTCAGAAAGGCCATCCTTGGGCACACATGACCTATAGCAAGTCACTGGGTTTTTCATTTCAAATAATGTTCTTACTCGTTCTTGTCAAATACAACACAAACACATAGGAGAAGCCCAGTATAAAACAGACATATTATTGAATGAATTATTATCTGTGAACACCTTTGCAACTACCACCCGGGTGAAGAAACAGACCTTTGGCAGCTACCCCAGCGTCAGTCCTTTCCCACTTACTATAGCAACTGACTTTTATAATAATTGCTTCCCTGCATTTCTCTGTAATTTTATCACCCAGCGTACATCCCTAAACATTTTTTTGTTTTATGTGATACATCTTTTAATTCTCTTTATTTATAGTCCCTCCCCTTTTTATTACAGTTTTTAAGACTTCAATACATTAAGGTATAATTTACATATGATAACGTTCATGGATTTCAATGAACTTTGACAAACGTAGATACCCATGTAATCACCATGCCAATCAAAGCATTGAATGATAGATCATCTCATCATTCCAGAAAGTTCCATCTTGACCGTTCCAGTCAGTTGCATCCCTGAGAGACAACCACTGTTTGAATCTTTAGTCCCATATTTCTGTTTAGCTCATTCTAGCAATACAGGTAAGAGGAGTCACACAGAGACACTCTTTTGTGTCTGGTATTTTTACTCATCATAATGGTTTTGAGAAGCATCTGTGTTGTTTTGTGTATGTGAACTCTTTTTCTTTATAGTGCAGAGTAGTCTGCAATATACAGTAGTTCCACTGCATGAATATATCACAACTTATTTATTCTTCTGCAGATAGATATTTGGGCTATTTCCAGTTTGTGGCTATTATTAACAAAGCTGTTATAAACATTTTTATATAAATGTACATTACGATATTATTTACAATAGCTGAAAACTGGAAATGACTAATATCCAACAATAAGGGATTGGTTAAGCCAGGGCTAATATAATAAGACAAAAGTAACTGCAATTGTTCACTTGTTCACAATCGGCATATTGTTATTATAACAAATGATAATACATTTATTATATATACTTATATATAAACAAAATAAATTATATAGGCATAAATATTATTTTGAAATATTATTTTGAATATAAAAAATACTGTAAGGGAAATTCGTATTTAGCTATGACACAAAAAATGTTGGCTGGTGGGGCCATTTTAGCCCAGGGTGACACTGAATGAATGATTTACTTCTGGGTTCCTGACATTTCTTTGGTTCCATTTTCTACTGGGTAACGAGGTGGTTAGTATCTGTGAAAACATTTACAGTAGTAAACAAACATACATTAAAACAGTGTGGATTTGTAGGACGAGACTTCTCCTAATGCCCAAGCTAAATTCCTGCAGGATAGCCACCCACTTCCTAGAAGGAAGGTTTTCAGTCAACGCTTGCTGAATTCATGAACAGGCATGTACAAAACCTAGTGAAATTATCTGATATCACAGAAAGGCTGCATACACACTGGTGTAAGGGACGTTGATATGAACACCAGGTTTTGGAAGGTGAGAGAACAGGACAAAAGAAGGCTTCGGAGAGAGAGAGTGTGACACTAGCACAAAATCTTTAAAGATTAGCAGGAAATCCATGAAATAAACAAGAGAAGAAATGGCCTTCCTTCCAGGCAGAAGAAACAGCACATGGAAAGGCACGAATCTGGTGAGCATACCACATTTTAGGAAATGAGAGGGCTTGGATAAAGGGTTTACCAACATGCAGACGGTTGGAGTCCAAGCTTGAGGGAGTTGGAGGGAAATAAAGAC